>CM035118.1:82527541-82780176 GCA_020205555.1 Panax stipuleanatus
ATCTTCCCTTTATCCTTGTCCTTCCCTGAAGTCTCGGGCTTAACTGTAATATAAGTCATGATATAGCAAGAATGAGCAATAAGTTTGCTCAGCAAGTTTAAATACAATAATAAAGGATATATCATGATGAAAGGAATATATCTGACAATGAATTCAACAATATGAATATCGGAAGCAAGAATAATAATTACTTTTAGAATAACTGATAGTCAAGTAGACTTCGAACTATAAAACTCCAACGGAATCAATAGCTGATTGACCCTTTGGTTACTGGATACAGAATAGTACTTGAGGGGATCAGCCTCGTGTACGCTATATATATGCATAACATTCAACTCTGCTGTTTGTATCTTATATTAGATACCTAAGGTACTCCCCTACATATGAGGGGTGTTCTTTTCAGTCTAAGAATCCATACCATCAATTGGTCTGGATAGCTTTTATAAAACTTCATACAATTGTCTGACCGAACAAGGGTTCAGACTCTATCTGTCGCAGTTCAAGAATTATAGAACTTTTAAATAAGGTACAAGTCCAAGACTGTACGAACTCAAGTGCACCAAGTGCGAATATCAATAAAATTGATGTGGAATAATTGTAAAGTAATTAAACCACCTAATAGCATGCTTGAAAATAAAGTTTAAGCTTTAAATAATTAACTGTCAATACGATAGTAACCTGCTCAATATAATATAAGAAGGATAGGAACTTGCACAATAAAGAGTGTAAGGGAACTTGCATTCAAATCAAGTGAAGTTAAGAAATTTGCTTGCACGATTTATTGAATAAAGTAGTGCAAGAATTTAGGATACTTGCCTGTTTGCTCAGCTACGAATAAGTTCTAGCTTTAATTAAATCTTGCTAAAATAACCTAACATTAATAAGTTGGTATTCCAATTAGCATGTGTAAACTAATACGAGTCTACACTAACAAGAATCTAATTATCATATAATTCTAGAACATAGTTTACGTAAGTCCATCTACTCATGTCTTAGATTTAATAACTTTAGATTATCTAGTTACTATGCATCAATATAGCACTTCAAGTTATAAATCAACACACATGCTTATAAGTTTTATAAACTCGAGTTCGAAACTAGCATGCTTATCCTAATCTAATTCAAAGTCATGTTTTTATGCCGGTAATTCACATACTTTAACTAATTAATTTCATGTCTCAAGGATTAGCTACATAGTCATATTACCACATAACGAGGCTAAACAATGTTTAAGTAGTCATGCTTGTGCGTATACTACATGTGTATACCTTAACCCACATTAGTTCATACCTTAGAATTTCATTACTTGAATACGTGTGCATAGATGGAAATTACGTGTAACCAAAATGACACTCATGTCAACATGTCTATAGGCATAACAAATCCTAATATACATGCTTGCGTAATCATAACATAATTCTCATGGTATTTGATGCTATTTAGCTTTCACTTTCTAAGTTTTCTTTCAAAATTGCATTAAGTCCATAAAGGCAACATAGAACATGCAAAGCATCTCGTGGTCATTACTCACATGTGTTAGGACACATATATAAGTCATATAAATGTTCTCATATGGTCAGAACCTACAAGGCATCGTTTTGGTCAAGTTCATTCCCTCAAGGTTCTTAAGTTTCTTTCTTTGAAATCGTTGAATCTTGCAATCACGTATGCTAGTGTGTGAACACACTTTAGACTCGCATTTCATGACAATATAAACCACACTATTGTGTTTACAAAATCAGAATGTTCACGTGATACGTCCATGACATGGTTTACTTTTGAAATTACAAGTTTCATTACAAAATCATAAGTTTTTCATCACTCGTGTGTACTAGCATTGTTACACATGCTCATACTGCATCTATGTACATATATATACCTATCAACCATGACCACATACTTGCCAAATAGGGTACAATAGGTTAGTACATAACAGCTAAGCAACAGAAGCAGGAAACTCTGATCCAGGCCCGGCGCAGCTGCGCCGCTGGCTAGTACAATACTGGCGCAGCTGCGCAGGTGGCCGGCCAGAGGAAGAACAGTTCTACTTCGGTAGAACCTTAGCCCATCTCAGAAATTTTATACGAAAATCAATTCTGTCATGCTATAATGTAATTCCAACATGCTTATAGTCTTTATATAACACTTAATAACCATCTTTCCAATAAAATAACACCCAATTCAAATGAAATCAAGAATCAAGAACTTAGAAATTCACATAATTTGAACAAGAATGGAAATAGTAGAAAGTATACCTCTGCAAATGGAAACTGAACTTGCTGCTAAACAGATTCTATAATGCTACTATGATACTCTCCTTTAAATCAAATGAAATACTCAGCAAATGAATGAAGGAGAAGAGATGTCATATATATAGGCAATTCCATATCCGATTCTTAACTTTGCTCACTAAATCAAACTAACGGATGTCAAGAATGCATAATGGACAAGAAATGGTGGTTGAATAACACTGTTTTGCCCACTCCCCTTGAAATTATTGGCTACATGTTGCTGAAATTGAGAGAAGGAGTAGAGTAGTGTAGCCATGTGAAGGAGAAATGAAGGTGGGACTCTCATTTAGGGACAATGTAATACTCAGCACTTGCTAATACACTACGTTATATATACTATATATATATACACATAGTATATACTTAAGTTATACAATTAAATGGATGCTACGATGTTATTTCAATTAGTCATAAATAACACAATGTATCAAATAGGTATATGTATACCCACATATAATCCATGTACATTTTCTATTAACACTAAATATAATACAATTGTGTATTGCTCATTATTTATTACCATAACTGTTATTATTATAACCATAATAACTTAATGAAATCATTAGTAATCACAATTGATTATTGATGTTTTTACATGATAATAGGGTATACATTAATATTTTCCCACACATGTATTGTCACATAAATATTAATATGTAATTCTCATAATGTAATTATTCTTACTATATAGTCCATACATGCAATATAAGCCACATTTATATGTCTCATGACATTATATATAATATAGATAACTACCATATAGTAAAGGTTTAGTATCGCATGCTTGTGTATAACAGTAAATCAAGTAAATATAATAATATTATATTATCACTTCTCTTACTCATTAATTATTATTTATTCATAATAATAATTAAACAACACATTATCGATTAATTAATCATAATTGAAATTAATCAATAGGATCAAATCTTGCCAAAATATTCAAATAAATTGAATATTTAATTATTAATAATCTCATCAATTCTCTAATATTAAATCCTTAAGGTTAGTCCACTAATTTAAATAACTCATTAGTGACTTCCTTTAATCATTTCACAATTCTCACCACCACATAAAGTTTAAATAAACTCACAAAACTAACTCGTTAAAATTAAATCACATATTTAATAAATAAGGAGTTTAAAATTTATTACAAAATCATTCCTACTTTGAGAGATGTGGATGAAGGTTATTTCTTCAAACTCCATGGCTATCTTGATAACTTGCCGATGATATGGCAGCATATGCAATTCTTTGGTATGATACGCCCTAGTGGTTTGTTTAATAACCAACTCTGAATCCCCAAAGACTAGTAAACGTTTGATACCCATAGATTGGGCCAGTTTCAACCCCATTATACAACCCTCATACTCAGCTGTGTTGTTGGTGTTGGCAAACTATAGCTAGATGGCCATAGGATACTGTTCTCCCGTAAAAGATACAAGAACTGCCCCTGCTCTGGCACCTTCCATGTTCACGGATCTATCAAAATATATTTTTTAATATTGGACAGTATTTTCTTGAGGGATTTATTAAATTGTCATTATCCCATCATCTGGGAAATAAGTTTCCAAAGGTTCAAAATCCTCTAACGGTGCTTCGGCCAAGTGATCTGCAATTCCTTGACCTTTGACAGACTTCTGAGTCATGTAGATAATATCGAACTGTTGGAGAATCAACTGCCATTTGGATAATCGGCAATTCAATATGGGTTTGCTGAATACGTATTTCAGCGGATCCATGCGGGATATAAGATAGGTCTTGTGCACATGCAGATAATGTTGTAACCTCATGGCGGCCCATGCTAACAAATAACATGTCTTTTCAATCAAAGTGTACTTCTGCTCTCCGCTACTGAATCTTTTGCTGAGATAATAGATAGCTCTTTCCTTACTTCTATCATCCTTCTGCCCCAGCATACAACCCATTGCATTAGCATTGACTGACAGGTACATAAATAGGGGAACCTCATCCTTTAGGGGTACCAAGACAGGTGCTTCGATCAACTGCTTCTTGATAGAAAGGAAGGCTTTTTGACAATCTTCATTCCTGTTCATATATAATTTTTTCCTTAACAGCTTAAACATGGGTTCACACGTTGCCGTGAGTTGAGAGATGAATCTGTTTATGAAGTTAATTCCCCCCCATGAATCCCCGTATTTCATTTTCTATTCGAGGCACGGGCATCTCAATGATGGCTTTAATCTTAGCAGGATCCAGCTCAATGCCTCTGTTACTCACTAGAAATCCCAACAGTTTGCCTGATTTGACACCAAAAGAACATTTGGCCGGATTCATCTTTAAGTTGTACTTACGCAACCTGTTGAAAAGCTTTTTGAGATGGCTGATGTGGTTGTCTTCCTCCTGGGATTTGATGATGATATCATCCACATAGACCTTTATCTCTTTGTGCATCATGTTATGTAAAAAGGACCATCATGGCTCGCTGATAAGTGGCACAACCATTGATTAGGCCGAATGACAAACGTCTATAACAAAAGGTTCCCCAGGGAGTGATGAAGGTTGTTTTCTCCATGTCCTCTTCAGTAACCATGATTTGATGATACTCGACAAAACATTCAACAAAAGAATACATGCCATACTGCGCCGTGTTGTCTATCAGTATGTGGATAAAAGGTATTGGTAAGTTATCCTTGAGACAAGCCTTATTCAAATCCCTCTAATCCATACATACTTGTACTTTCCCTCCAGGATTTGGCATGGAAACTATGTTGGATAACCACTCAGGGTAAGTTGATACCATGATGATGTCAGCTTTGAATTGCTTGACAATTTCTTCTTTGACTTTTAGACTCCACTCCGATTTCAATCGCCTAAGCTTCTACTTGACTGGATTGAATCCATCTTTAATGGGCAGTCGATGAATGACAATGTCAGTAGACAAACCAATCATGTCTTCATGTGACCATACAAACACATCCTAGAACTGAGTTACGAGTTCAATGCTCTTTGGTTTTGGGTAAGGTCCATGCCTATCTAGATTTCTTTAGGTTTTTTTGAGGTTTTGATATTGCCAGTGATGGTATGATCAAGGTTTGGTTTGGGTTTGTCTTCGACCCATTCTTTGATCTCCTCGGGCACCCCATAGTCATTTATCTCCTCTTGATCAATCCCCATCAAGTCGAAGTCCAATTCTACATCAAAGTTGTAGTCACTGTGAAAATTTGGCATCTCATCAGCAAGGCCAAACAAATCCAACTCTGGAGTCCTAAAAACAAAATGATTTAATTTTAATATATGAAATGGTTTGATCATACAAAGCATTTAACAAAAAGCATGACAAAAGTAACTGTTATCGCTATGCAATGAAAATATGCAGGAAATAAAATCACACTTCAGGGCAGATGGACAGCCACTACTTCTTTCAAATTCCATGCCATAGGAAGAAAGATTGCTTCCTCACCAGGATATCTATAGTCTTGGTTTGCCTTCAGTAGCTCACCGCTTTCAATTAGATTTTGAATCAAGTGACAAAGTCCCCAACAATCCTCTGTGTCATGACCAGGCGTGTTGGAATGGTATTGATAGATCCTATCAGGTTTGAACTTCCTGGATCGAGGTCTACTGGGGGTAACAATTTTGTGACTTTCCCCTCGTTGATCAACATTTGGATAATTTCTTTCATAGGCTGATTCAAATGAGTAAAATTCCTTTTGAAGGCGAACTCTCTGTTAGTTCGAAACTTCTCTTCCTTAGCAGCCTTGTCGGCCCATGGTTCATGCTCGTGAAATCGATAATGATCCCTCCTGGCAATGGGTCTAATTTCAGGCGCCGTAAGATTTATTTCTTGCTGATTGGTTTGATTTATCAATTGTCGCATTATTTGATGTTGATAAACTACTAGTTTTGCCAATTGACCAACCTGCACTTTGATAGATTTGATTTCCTGTTCTATCAGGAATTGCCTTTTTGAATATTCCCAATTGTCCGGCCTATCTTTGTTTGCTTGGGATGACTCTCCGACATACTAGAGGTATTTGGATCCTTCTCCGTTTCCCATACTGATTATATTGACGCTCTCCTCATTGTGTTGAGGCAGCGAATTGTCTTGAACATGTGGTTGTTCTTGTGTTGTCACTACAATCTCCCCACTATATATCAGTTCTTAGATTTTGTGTTTGAGAGACCAACAATCTTGGGTATCGTGCCCGGTGCTCCAGAATGATAAGCACACTTCTTACTCGGGTTAAAATTTCGTCCGGTTGAATTGGCCGGCGGAAGGAACTGGATAATCTTCTTTTGTGTTGTTAGAAGTTTTAGTACATTTTCCAGTGAGTCCCCTAAGGGTTTGAACGTTCTTCGACGTTTAACTTCTCTGGTCTTTTGAAAGGGAGGATTCGAAGATTATGCAGGAGCTTGGAGAGGGGGATAATTTCTCCTTTGAATGGGAAAGTTTGGATTGCCTCTCTGATTCTGTCCCTGAATTATCAAGGACACATCCTCCTTCTCTTTGTGGACTCTCAGAGGATTATTCCCATAGCTTCCAGCGTAAATATGCTTAGCCACTGCCTCCAAAGTGGTAAGATCTTTGATCTTCCCAGACTTCAGTCCCATTTTGGCAATTTCTCCATGTGTAATCATTTCTGATAATGGTTTTCCTATACCTGCTTGGACCCTCTCATAATATAGAGATTCCTTGATGTCTATGAAAGTCATCACTATCTCAGTCTCTGTCATATGTGGGGTGACTTGTGCAGCCATTCGTCTCCATCTTTGGGCATATTCACGGATAGACTCATTGCTTTGCTTTTTGACCTTGGTCACTTGATATCGATTCGGAGCCATCTGAGACTGGAAGCTATATTGATTTAAGAATGCATGGGCTAGCTTTTCCCAACTATGGATCTTGGAAATGTCAAGTCAGGCATACCAAGCTCGGGCTTCCCCAGTCAGACTCTTTTGGAATAACTGCATTCTGAGTTTTTCATCCTCCACGTAGGATCCTAACTCTCCAATGTATACTTTCAAATGAGTATAAGGATCCCCTAATCCATCATACTTTTCAAAATCCAGGACTTGAAATTTGTCTGGATATCGAGCCATTGGAAATATACAAAGATCTGAGTAGTTTACACTTCCAAATGCCCAGTTCCTTTGATGGATCGGATTGGTTCTTCCATTTGCTAGACTTTTTTTCTAATATCACCAGTTTCCTGATCATTTCTGAGATTGGTGATTTTAGGGGTTTTGTTAGTCATATCCTTATTTTGAGGCTCAGATATCTGAGTATATTTCTTTTTGCCGATATCCTGACTGCAACCTTATGTGGATGATTCTGTTAGAACGGATATTTGTTTAACTTGAATATTTTTGCTTTTCTCTTTTAGGAAAGCAGCCAATTCAGCTATTTGGTTTTTTAGTCCTTCGAACTTTTCATGAGAGACAGGGGTGGATTCAGGTTGGGCACTTGAAGCTATGCCTGGAGATGGGCTTAGTGCCTTTTTAGACTTTGATCTGGTAACGAGACCAATTTTTTCTTACAATAAAAGTTGGAATGTTATTTTGATATATATATGAACAGGATGCATTCTATGCAATGCGTTTTTTTTTGAAGTTTTTTAATCTTTTCATGTAAAACAAAGGTCAGTTATTTTGATGACATGATTTAATAAAATTGACAGGAAATGGAAAGTATATTTACATTTATTTGATATTTATAGGGAATTTGAAATTTATATTGAATTAAAAGGGAAAAGCACGCAGTGACTTCCCTTTGCATTTGGTATATCAGAGGATGACCTATCTTAGGCTACTCTAGCGGTTTTTTGGCATGAATGTCCCCAGATTATTGCAATTTACTAGATAGGAAATTAATTCATTCTTTCAATTGGAGCGGATATGAGTGGCGCCTTTCCTGAGCCTCGCAGGATTAGTCTCCTTTGAGTCCAATAATCAAACGCCGACGTGTTTGCCTCCTGGTGGAGGAATCACACAATATACATTCACATACAACGTGTCTCACTGTATGAAATGATGACATTGTGTGAAGCACTAATATTTAAAGCAGTAAAACATTTATTTACATCCATTCAATGTAAACACAGCATCCACACACATGCAGATAAACAGAGAATTCTTGAAAAGATTGAAATGCGGCTTAAGCCCTCTACTATCCCCAGCAGAGTCGCTATCTGTCGACGTCAGGAAAAATCTTGGGTGATCCCTCTGTCTATATGTTTCTACCCTTGATGCCCTCTATTTGATTTGTTTGATCTGTAGGGTAAATTTTTAGGAAAAGGCCGACATATAATGTAGACGATTTGAAAAGTTTGATTTTACAGAGTCGCCAGTTGGTATGTTTGAAATGGTTGCACCAACTCAACAAAGTTTTGATTTGAAAAGTTTTTCAAGTAGGCCCAATTACTGGACTCTGTTTAACTTGGCATTGGAAACCGAGATTCATAGAGTTTGGGGGCTTGATTAAGCGGGGGGAAGGTGTTAGGCATCCCCCGACTTCTGTGAAACACGGTTACCGCGTCTTTTCAATTTCCTTAATTTATTTGCAATGTGTGTGTGTGTGTGTGTGCTTACATTAATTGGGCCTAAGTGATTTAGACAAGATATGAAAATGATGTTTTGAAAGATGGTTTTCAAACCCTTTCGCTAATATAGGAATTAAAGCCTTTTGATACTTCCATTTTATTCTACATTCGACTGATTTTGATTTTATTGTTGGGATGCGAAGCATTCTCAACCAAATAATGTATATATAAGTGTCGGGTTCCTTATGGGCATGAAAGCTATCGAAGTGACTCGAGCACTACAAACCACAATTTACTATTGTGAGACCTTAAATCCAGATAACCGTTTTAAGGTCCCTTTAATTTATATTTACAAAAAGGCAGGCAAGCCGTATTTACAATTTAAATTTGTCCATCTTGGGAATCGGATCTAGATGTATGTGGTTAATAGTAGATCCCATGATTCTTAAGCTCACAGAATATTATCAAAAAGCCTGTACAACACAGATATTGAAATAAAATGCAAATGAAAATCTAGACGTCGCAAGACAAAGGATTCATCAGTTAAATCATTGCATGCGCATAGCCAAAACTTTCTGTTCCCTCTAGATACTGATCTAGGGTCGCGTAGTTGCTTTAATATTTACAAAACTAGAAAGAAAAACTAGATTTAAATAAATCTTAGCCATTCTAGCTCAACAGTTCTTGTTTGACAACTTTTTGAACCGGTTAAAAGTGAGATATGGCTAGATTTAGATAAATCTAATCAATAAAATTTATATTAGAACAGATTTATATCAAATTAACAGTTAAAACATGTATTTAATCATATTGAATAAATAATATATATATATATATATATATATATATATATATTACTTATATATATATTAAAGCTGGAAAGAGTTATGGATTTATAATCCAAGCGTGACTGATCAACGTAAATATATAAATATATATATATATATATATATATATATATATATATATTAAAGCAAGAAAGAGCCACAGATTAGCAATCCAGGCATGATTAAATTAATGTATATATATATATATAGTTATATATATTAAAGCTGAAAAAGCCACAGATTTACAAATCCAGGCATGACTGAATTAATGTATATATATATATATATAGTTATATATATTAAAATTGAAAATGCCACATATTAACAATCTAAGCTAATTAACACTTATACATATATATATACACATATATATATGTAATACCAGAGAATTTCCGAATATTATTAAATAAATATATTAATGAAAATGAATATTTATTTGAATATAAATATGTAAGTGTTATGAGATGAGTTAACTCAATTATATTAAATTGAATAATTATAATAATTGAGAAAATATGGAGTTTGCGATAAGCTCGATGAATGCCTTGTGTGGCACAATTGTAGCGCCCCCAAATCCGGGTCCCCAGAACCTCGGACCTAGTACGTTACGATACATCATTTCTATAACTATTGCGGAAGATATAAATATAAATTGTTTATAGAATAACATTTACAACATAATTCTCAAGGTCTGTAACCTTAACTTAATACCTGCATTCCATATCCTACACGACATACAATGTCATTTGTATTCACTACTATTACCATTTTAACTGTATAATAATTCCATCCTGGAACTTGTCTTTGCCTTTGATTGTGTCTGAAGTTTCGTCTTTAATCTGAAATGTTTATCATGATATAGTAAGGGTGAGCAACAAGTTTGCCCAGGAAGTTTAAGTTCAAATGAAGATATATCATGATTGAAAAGAATAATAAGCTGACAAACTTTCAACAATATAAGAATTATGAAAGAACATGAATTAATAATTTTGAATAGCCAACAATGAACATGAATAATTTAACTGAACAATATGGTAATGAAGGTGATCAGCCTTTCATACCTGATGAACATATACAATATGAACAACGTGCGAATCAATAAATCATAGATGCGATATAATCAACAATGATAAATCATGAACATGCTTTACAATAATAACTCGAGTTCGAGTTAGGAAACTTACCTGAACCGTCGATTACTGTTACGCAATCTAATTTAATCGCTTTATTAAAAAGACCTATCAGTTATAAGATTGATCTTTCAATTAGCATAACATACTTTATAAGTAAACTATCTAACATTTAAACACATAGTCAAATATTAGATAACCTTAACACTATACATACACATGTCTAAACCTAGCACACATCGAGTCTTTAATAATATTCAATATAATATACTGAGTGGTTTCCAACAAACAACTAACAAATTAGTTTCCGTCTAGTCTACACTACTTTCACAGTGAGTTAGATCGGTTACTAATTCGTAGATCCCTTTTCTATATGAAGGAGTCGTTTAGCCCAGCTACTATACATCAACCATTAAAGGGTACGACTGTACTACCTTAGACTTACCACTACTGTATCATATAACTTATGAATTAACACGTAGTCTTTCATTTTATAAGTCCTTTATAATTAAGTAAGCCAAATACCTAATCCAACAACCTAGATTCAGACTGAATTTCAATTTAATAAATTATTTTCCAATCCATCAGACTAGACATCATAACACATAGTAATACACCTTAAGATCATGGATCTGCCATGATCTATGATCTATTACACCAAATCCAAGTAAAACATCATTTATGCTTAGAAAATCAAGGTTTTCTAACTTTTTAAAATATAGTTTTCTTTTTTTTAGCTTTTGATCTAACTTTTAATACTTAAAACTGATAGATCCAAACATATAACACTTATAAACATATAGATCTAAGATTTTGGAGTGTTAAATCATTGATCCATATTTTGATCTAGAACAATAAAACACAAATTTCATGAACTAGTTTAAAGCTTATACCTTTTCTTTGTAAATATTCTTTCTTGATCTATCCAAATAGATGATGATTTAGGAGAGAAGAAAGATCAAACTTCCTTCTCTCTCTCCCTCTTCCCACCGTCCCTCTCCCCTCTCTCTAGCTTTTCTTTGGATAGTTAACAAATAAGGAAGTAAGAGAATGAAATAAAGTAACAAAGAGAAGGAATGATTTGTGTGTTGGTAAATATGATATAGATATATCATATGTATGTAATATTTTTACCCAACACTCTAGCTATCTCTCCCACTCATTAATGAAATCATTGCTTGCACACTTGAACAAAATGAGTGGCTTAATAAATGGGTGACACATGTTGGAGTTGGTGGGGAGTTGTTGAGAGTAGGTAAACTTAATCATTACATTCATGAACCTTCTTCTCCTCTCTATATGGGCCGAATTTTCTAGCCCATTTTGCTCCCTACTTGGTTTGTTTTTATTGCTTTATTAACTTACTAAATGCCCAACTTCCTCTTCCATTGGGCCAAGACTTGGGTCATTCCTATAATTACTTTGGGCTTGATAATAAAATATTTGGGCTATGTAAATTAACATAGTCCACTATTTATAATTTTATCCTACCCTAATCATTTAATTAGGGTTTCTATTCACTCAATTTATAAATCAAATCCTAACTCAAAAATATTTAATTACTTAACCCAATTAGACTTGCTTTAATTAGGTTATAAAATTAATAAATTGAGATAATAAAATAAATCTCTTAGAGTTAGTTAATATTTTCAATATTAATATTCTCCTATGCCATAACCCTTAGGTTATTCAATTCTCATACCTAATATATATATTTGGCTACATTAGTTTCTTTTATTTGCTTATTATATAGTAAACAAATATAAGCAATCAAATAATACACATACTCATACCTAATAATTTAATACGTTGAGACATGTCCCACAAATCTCATACTATATTTATCCTTATCATTTCTCTTGCTAAAGTATTTATAGCAGATCACAATATATATATATATATATATATATGTTTACCTATACATATACACATTTTAAGAATTCAAATTAAACCATATAGGTTCTTTAAATTTTTTTAATTATTCCTCTAATTTCCATCTAGGTTTTATTCTTTAACCTTTATTTTAATCATTTAAGATAAAAAAATCTTGGGTTGTCACATTCACCACTTCATCTAAGAATTTTGTCCTCGAAATTACAGCCTACTAATCCCTACTCCTTCTATTCACCAAAACTAGGTTTTCAAGTTAACCTTTATCTGATTTCATTCTCATTTAATGAATACACACGGCTTCCTTCTATGAGGAATTATTCTATCATCACATTCTACCCAAGCTTCTCTCCAAGGAGTTAAAAACTTTTCAAATAATGCTGAGTGGCCATGAACTTTCATTTTTCAATTCGAAAAGGTTTAAACAGAAATTCATCTGCAAACCGCTCTGAACTTAAGGACACATTGGGTGATCAGCCCGTATGCCCTGCATTGATCAGATGCTACATCACAGTCATTCGACACAATTTGAACGACATTCGCGTTCATCATCACCGCCATTGGCGCAAAAATATTTCCCAATTTAGGGATGTTCATACTCAGCCTGGAGTCCGAATCAAAACAATATGGTTCGGGATAAGTTCTCAAAGAGATACTTGAATTTTCGTAAATATTTGTCTAGCTGAATCAAATAGCTTTAGACATATACCAATAAATCAAACATCATTCAAAACATGTGTCTGGCCAAATTTAATTAACACTTGACTTTTCTTTAAAATTCAAAAAATTATTTTATGACGTCATGATACCGCACTGTATTTACAGTCCGTTTTAGATTCCGTCATTTTTATGACTTTGTCATACAACAATATACCATAGTGGGCTGACGATCTATAGATCACATCTAACACTAGGTAATACTGCATTAATAACTCCATCATTTTTATCATCTTTGCATCAGGTTCCAAGATACATTGATGATATATAAAAATATATTTTGATATTTCAAATAATTTTTGTCTAGCCAAAACAATTAGCATAGACTTTTCTTTTAAACGGTTCAAATTTTTTCAAAAATCAGTTTGTGTTATCATTCAACATGTAACGATGTGTCAGGGTCTTGAAGTCCACATATACACACTTATCACCATGTTTTGTGGATAACAAAACTTTATTTTTGGTGTTATCATGCCACAACAGGTAACAATGTGTTAGTGATACGAAGCCCACTTCTACACAATTGTAACCATGTGTTGTTGATAACAAAAATTCATTTATATTTTTAAAGGCACATTAGTGCGAATTTAGCTTGATATCAAAAATTTTAAAGTCTAGCACAGCTAGAAGATTTGGAATACCTATGCTTCCACCATTAACTTTAATTCTTTTAATGATCAATTACTTAATAATTATATCTATTTCTATTATCCTCAATCCTTCATTCATAATTTTCCCTAGACCCCCGTATAGTTCATTAAACATACCACATGGTATGAGTTTAGGTACTTACCACAATCATATGGGTTTAGGAACTTATCCTATTCAGATCAAAGTCGTCCATTCGCTGAGGGGTTCCACCATACGATTATGAGTCACGAACTTACCAGAAGTATGAGTTTTAAGAACTCGTACCTAATCTTATATTCTCTACCTATCCGTTATACACATGAGAAAAGAATCACCTTCCCATCATACATATAGCGAATAGCGCGACACTGACATTTCAATGATTATCAAAATGATAAACTAAGTAGTCGTTAGACTAAGCACAAAACCCCCGCCCATACAAAGGTTTGTACAACTCAGCTATCACATGAGTCCTCAATTAACATCCCACATAATCCTAGCTCCTTCATTACTCGATACGAATTTCATTTAATTAATATCTAGAATTCACAACTCTTTCCTAAGTTTTAATAGTACAATTTTATAGTACAACTGTCGTACAGCAATCTTGCTATAAAGTTTTCAATCATTTGATTGATCCTCCTCCTGCTATAACCTTATCAGATCACGTTGTAATCTGATATTATAATCGTATTATATTACGATTCTTTTCTATGCTATGATCGTTTTGTTTTATGATCTTCTTTCCCTTTATACATTTAGTCTTTTAGACTCTATCTATTCATTACTACAGTTCATCTTTGTTATCAGAGTTAGGTAACTCTGGATCTTTATTACTTGTTAGGATTCTTCTTTGAATCTTATTGACTTATTAATACCTTGCCCAAATTCATCACTTAGAACTTAAACTCTATTTGAGTTTATTCCTATTCTTTATCTCTGTGGTTATAGCCTTAAGGTACCCCTACCTAAGGTTTATAACCTACAGCTCTGATACCAATTGTAGCGCCCCCAAATTCGGGTTCCCAGAACCTCGGACCTGGTATGTTACGATACATCATTTCTATAACTATTGCGGAAGATATAAACATAAGTTGTTTATACAATAACATTTACAACATAATTCCCAAGGCCTGTAACCTTAACTTAATAACTGCATTCCATATCCTACACGACATACAATGTCATTTGTATTCACTACTATTACCATTTTAACCGTATAATAATTCCATTCTGGAACTTGTCTTTGCCTTTAGTTTCGTCTTTAATCTGAAAAATTTATCATGATATAGCAAGGGTGAGCAACAAGTTTGTCCAGCAAGTTTAAGTTCAAATGAAGATATATCATGATTGAAAAGAATAATAAGCTGACAAACTTTCAACAATATAAGAATTATGAAAGAACATGAATCAATAATGTTGAATAGCCAACAATGAACATGAATAATTTAACTGAACAATATGGTAATGAAGGTGATCAGCCTTTCATACCTGATGAACATATACAATATGTACAACGTGCGAATCAATAAATCATAGATGTGATATAATCAACAATGATAAATCACGAACATGCTTTATAATAATAACTCAAGTTCGAGTTAGGAAACTTGCCTGAACCGTCGATTACTGCTACGCAATCTAATTTAATCGCTTTATTAAAAAGACCTATTAGTTATAAGATTGATCTTTCAATTAGCATAACATACTTTATAAGTAAACTATCTAACATTTAAACACATAGTCAAATATTAGATAACCTTAACACTATACATACACAAGTCTAAACCTAGCACACATCAAGTCTTTAATAATATTCAATATAGTATACTGAGTGGTTTCCCACAAACAACTAACAAATTATTTTCCGTCTAGTCTACACTATTTTCATAGTGAGTTAGATCGGTTACTAATTCGTAGATCCCTTCCCCATATGAAGGAGTCGTTTAGCCCAGCTACTATATATCAACCATTAAAGGGTACGACTGTACTACCTTAGACTTACCACTACTGTATCATATAACTTATGAATTAACACTTAGTCTTTCATTTTATAAGTCCTTTATAATTAAGTAAGCCAAATACCTAATCCAATAACCTGGATTCAGACTGAATTTCAATTTAGTAAATTATTTTCCAATCCATCAGACTAGATTCAACTGACCTCCAATCCAGCAAGCCTGGATTCAACTAACATCTAATCCAGCAAGCCTGGATTCAACTTATCTACAATCTAGCAATCTGGATTCACAAATTCTTCAATCCAGCAACCTGAATTATCCAAACAGATCATTCCAGCAACTTGATGGCCAATCCAGCAAATCAGATTGCAATCCAACAACCTGATGGCCAATCCAGCAAGCTTGATTTCCCTTTTTTAATCTAATCATCTTATTATTTTTTTTTATCTTTTGTCCATATATAAATATATGTATTCCATACACAAAAATAATTTTTCTGGAATTTTTCAATTTACTTTAGTATTTTTAAAAAATTCATTTCTAGTTAATTCCTTAAGAAAATAGCTACCTCACGCTTAACTTCAAAAATTCCTAACTCTTTGCGGGATCTTACACATGTTATCATGAGCCTCCAGATTAAATTTCGTGGCCATCGGAGTTATACAACTCCGGTTATAGCGATTTTCGTAGGAAAAACGCAAATATTAAAATAGTCATAACTTGCTCAATTTAACTCGGAATGAGCTCATTTTTTGACACAAGCTACTTTATAACATATATTTTAATGTCCCAAAATATTGGATTTTTTTTTCATAAAATAAGTTGCCAAAATTGCCCTTGGCATATCTAGACAGATTGCTTTTTAGCAATTTTTAGATTTATCCTCCTTTGCTACAAAAAAGGTCACACGAAAATCTATAACTCCTTTTTAAGCGATTCTACTTGGAAATGTTAGAAGACTTATATATCTATGTCCATAAATTGACCACGCTTAAAAATTTAAAATACAATAGGAGATATGGTCTTTTGAATTTTAGTTTACGTTTTCCCCAAAAACAGTTTTTAAAATTTTTGTGTTTTCTAAGAAATCTTCTTAGATCTCTTGATTAACCAAACATTAAACATCATAAACCATCATAACACATAGTAATACACCTTCAGACCATGGATCTACCATGATCTATGATATATTACACCAAACATACACCAAATCCAAGCAAAACATAGTTTATGCTAAGAAAATTAAGGTTTTCTAACTTTTTAAAACATAGTTTCCTTTTTCTTGCTTTTGATATAACTTTTGAAACTTAAAACTGATAGATCCAAACATATAGCACTTATAAACATATAGGTATAAGTTTTTGGAGTATTGAATCATAGATCCATGTTTTGATCTAGAACAATAAAACACAAATTTCATGAACTAGTTTAAAGCTTATA
Organism: Panax stipuleanatus; assembly: GCA_020205555.1. Taxonomy (NCBI): domain Eukaryota; kingdom Viridiplantae; phylum Streptophyta; class Magnoliopsida; order Apiales; family Araliaceae; genus Panax; species Panax stipuleanatus. Next base: position 82,544,931 of record CM035118.1, read on the forward strand.
CATTTGCTTTGTAAATATTCTTTCTTGATCTATCCAAATTGATGATGATTTAGGGGAGAAGAAAGATCAAACTTCCTTCTCTCTTTCCCTCTTCCCACCATCCCTCTCCCCTCTCCCCTCTCTCTAGTTTTGCTTTGGATAGTTAGCAAATAAGGAAGTAAGAGAATGAAATAAAGTAACAAAGAGAAGGAATGATTTGTGTATTGGTAAATATGATATAGATATATCATATGTATGTAATATTTTTATCCAACACTCTAGCTCTCTCTCTCACTCATTAATGAAATCATTGCTTGCACACTTGAATAAAATGAGTGGCTTAATAAATGGGTGACACATGTTGGAGTTGGTGAGGAGTTGTTGAGAGTAGGGAAACTTAATCATTATATTCATGAACCTTTCTTCTCCTCTCAATATGAGCCAAATTTTCTAGCCCATTTTGCTCCCTACTTGGTTTGTTTTTATTGCTTTATTAACTTACTAAATGTCCAACTTCCTCTTCCATTGGGCCAAGACTTGGGTCATTCCTTTAATTACTTTGGGCTTGATAATAAAATATTTGGGCTATGTAAATTAACATAGTCCACTATTTCTAATTCTATCCTACCCTAATCATTTAATTAGGGTTTCTATTCACTCAATTTATAAATCAAATCCTTACTCAAATATATTTAATTACTTAACCTAATTAGACTTGCTTTAATTAGGTAATAAAATTAAGAAATTGAGATAATAAAATAAATCCCTTAGAGTTAGTTAATATTTTCAATATTAATATTCTCCTATGCCATAACCCTTAGGTTATTCAATTCTCATACCTAATATATATATTAGGCTAAATTAGTTTCTTTTATTTGCTTGTTATATAGTAAACAAATATAAGCAAACAAATAATATACATACTCATACCTAATAATTTAATACGTTTAGACATGTCCCACAAATCTCATACTATATTTATCCTTATCATTCCTTTTGCTAAAGTATTTATAGCACATCACAATATATATATATATATATATATATATATATATATGTGTGTGTGTGTGTGTGTGTGTGTGTGTGTGTGTGTGTGTGTGTGTGTGTGTGTGTGTGTGTGTTTACCTTTACATATACACATTTTAAGAATGCAAATCAAACCATATAGATTCTTTAAATGTTTTTAATTATTCCTCTAATTTCCATCTAGGTTTTATTCTTTAACCTTTATTTTAATCATTTAAGATTTTATAAATTCTCGGGTTGTCACAACAGTGATGAGAAATATTAATGATTATATTAATTAATGAAAAAATTACTACGTGAACAATTAATTAAATATTAATTATTATTTAATTGTAATGGAATATTAATGGTGATTGATAATATGTTGATTATTATTATTGCAAGTAATAGAATAATAATAAGTAACTTATTTATAAATATAATAAATTTATATTTATTTAATGTGATAATTAATCATACAAATGTTAATTAATTGTTATGGAGATTAATAACTACATTGATTGATGAGGGGTGGATTAATTAATATTATTATTATTAATTAATTGATAAGATAAGTAATTAATTAATTGACATTGAGAATAATAATATATAAACGAGTAGATTATATTTGCTCAATTAGTTGATACTGTAAAAAGGATGTGATAATTAAAAGTATAACATATAGTAATGACACATGTGTTATATGTGTAGTGTAACATTAAATGTAACTATACTACATATAGAAACCATGTGTTAAGATTGATTAAACTATATACGCTATATGATTTATGCTTATGTGATAATTGTGTGTGTGTATACATTAAAATAATACATCATGAATATATTGTAAACAATTATTGATTAATAGAATTTAATAATAAAGGAGATAATGTAATGTGATAATATCCGAGTAAATTATATCGGTATGATAAAATGTACATGGATTATATGTGTGCAAATTACACTTACTACATTATGAGAATTACATTGTGACATTAAAATTACAACCTAAACATGTATTATATGAATACAACTTAGGTATATATAATATGTGCAAAGTAACATAAGTGTTGTGTATATTAATGTTGCTAGAATGCTGAGATACACTGTTTGTCCTATATTGATAGTCACTATCTCTCCCTCACACGTGAACACTCCAAGCTATCCTATTCCCCTATAACCTTAAAACTCAGCAAACTTCCATAGCTGCTAGCAAATGATGAACAAGGGAATGGGATTCATGATGGAATCCAACCAGTAAATCATTAACTTATTCTTGCCCATTGAATTCTTCTATTTCTCATTGATTCAAACCATGGAGCAAAGCTATGAACTGGGCAATTAATTCTCTATAAATGGAAGCTCTCCCTCTCATTTCTCAGTTGTTAGAAAAAATTGTCTGATAAATTTAAGTAGAGAGTGAGTACTTATATACATATCAGTAGAGAAAGTGTGAATTAGCTTTTGCATAACAGAGGTATAATATACCATCCATGTTCTTCATTCTTCTTCATTTTATTTTCTGTCAAAAATTTCAATTCTTGATCATAGTTGCCATTAATGCTAAATTTGATTAGAACATGTTTCTTAGATGCTATACAAACTTATAAGCATGTTTAAATTGGAATGTGGCTGATTAGAATCAAATTCGTGAAGTAATTTTTGTGTTTGGGCCGGAAACTGCCGAAGCAGGCTACTGTCTGGTGCGAACCAGACACGGAGCAGCTACGCCGGTTTAGTACCGGTCCCCTGCACTAGTTGCTAACTTCTGTTAATGCTGATCAGTGTTAGTTAAGTAGTTTACTACTTAAACCAGCTTGCTAGCATGAGTAACATATATATGAGAATACCTAGACCTAAAAAGAGAACATATTTTACTATATTAGCATACATGATTAATGAAAGCATATAATTTAAAAAAAACATAGAATTTATAAACGGACTTTGATATATGCATATGCTATGTTAATATTCTGACCTTGCGAGCATATTAGTATGGTTCAAGAATGCATGAAAAGCATGTTAACTTACGTATATATGTTTCATAGTGTAGCATGAGCATGTTGAACCTCGCTAGTGAACATTTCTAACGAAAATATAAGTTTGAAAGGTGAACCTTGGCATGTAAGTATCATATATGCATTCTGATTTTGCGAGCATGTTTATATGGCCTTGAAATGTATGTCGGACATGTTAACATATGTATATATATAGTATGAACATATTAGGCCTTATTAGTGAACTTTAATAATGAAAGTATAAGTTGTGAACGTGCACCTTGACATGTTACATTGAGATTTAGATTCCGATATTTATTGACAAGTTTGATAGTACTCTTAGACTCGCTAATGTATCATACATGTATGCCTACCATGTTAGATGTCGTGAAATCAAGTTAAGCATAAATGAAACATGTTTTCAAACTAATAACGATGATAGTTACATATAGGCGATGTGAATACTCATGAGCATGCCTAACACGAGTTATATGAATACCTTATATGTTTAAAAGGCGAGCATATTAGACTTTGTGAGTTCTTGTCCTTGAATAGCCTTAAGTTATTAAAGTATTAACTTAGAACCTATATCATGTATGATTGAACTTGGAAAGGATTTACAAACATGAAAGGACCCTTTAATATGTATACATGCTATGTGATATCATATGTTGATACTTGAATCCGATTTTGACGGTTAACTTATAACAACGCTATAACTTACTAAATAAAATATGTTTGGAATTGATTATGGTCTTATGTGTTAATGATGATATATGAAGATAATTAACTTGAGAAGAGGAACGTTAGGGGTAAAAGGCAATAAAAGTTATATTAGTCGAGACTTGTGAGTTAATATGATAATATATATGGTATAACTGTGTAGCTAGGTTAAAACTTAGCTTATGTGTTGATCGTATATCCAACATAAGATATGATGTTAAAATATATGACTAATGGATATCATATATATACATAACTATATTACGATAGGGATTCGAAAGTGTTGATTTACTTAACGTGGATAGACTACACTTAAGGCAAGTTCCCTAACTTACACTATTTTATTGTGCAAGTATCCTAAACTCTTGCATTACTTTATTCAACGAATATTGTAAGCAAGTACTTAAACTCTATTTTTATTGAATTCGTATTAAGTTTATTGTTGTGTAAGTGAGTTATTCAAATTATAACTTATTGCGTCATAGTTATGATAAAGTCGATTATATTCTTTGAAATTTAATGTCAAGTATTGAACTTATAAAGAGTGGTCTATGCCATTTGATTCGGCTAGACTTATATCATGATTAGAAAGCTATCCAAACCAATTGATTGGTGCGGAGTCTTATATTGACCGAGATGAATAACTTTCTTTGAAGGGAACTATATATTGTCGGGAGACCGACGTGCACACATGAGTATGATTAAATGTTATGCATAATATAGGGTACTTAAGGCTGATCACCTGTTGTACTTATTTTTGTTGGATTATCAGTATATTACTGTTAATTCTACTAGAAGTTCATAGTCCTTAGTGACTGCTCAATATTCAGTTATCTTGAAATCGTGAATTGATTTAGCATTGAATCATATTGATATTATTCTGTCCTTAGCGACTGTTATTGAAAACTGTTGATATTTCTTGCTATCCTTGAACTATCATACCTTGCTATACCCTTTTGGATTCGAGAACTATAATACTCACCCTTGTTGTTATATTACTTGCTGAGCAAACTTGTTGCTCATTCTTGCTTTTCCTAAAACATTTTAGTTAAGGCAGAGTAGGGTGGACCTTCGGGAGTCGATAAGGGCAAGGTCAAGGCTACCAACTAGCTAGCCCCTTTCATGTTTTAAATATTATGATGTTGTTTTACGTCTATTAAGATGATGTATTAAGACTATTTCAGAACTGTGTTTAAACTTAAGTAGGGTTATGTAATAAGTCTGTATCTGATATTATTATGTAATCTATTAAGTACTGTAGGTTATGAGACTTGGGAGAATAATTATAATAAATCGTTGTATATTATTCTATATTAGTTCTTCCGCTGTGAATGTATGTTTTAGATATTGTTATTGTATTATCATGAGATCGTGACAAACCGAATTCGAGAGACCAGTGGCGGTCCAAATTTGGGGGCGTCACAGGTTGGTATCAGAGCTGCAGTTATAAACCTTAGGAGCGAGTGTTCTTAGATTATAACTTAGGAGAACTTAGAAGTTAGAAAGGGATAGAACTCACATAGAGTTTTCCCTAGAGAGGCACTTAGTGTGTTATGAAATATAACTTTATTCTATACAATGAACTTATGTTTTATTTAAAATTCTAATAGAATTGTTGTTTGTTTGTCTTGTGTTTGTGATTGTAGGATGGCAGACACAGGGATACCTAGTACAGTGGCAGAGGAGGAGCCCAGGGATATACATGTAGTATACGAGGCACCTCTAGAGGTTGTGCCTGTGCAGGCTATTGCACCGTTCGAGTCTGACGACGAGGACGAGATCGAGGTAGCGTCCGATCCAGAGGAGGAGCCGATGGAGGACTAGCCGATGGAGGATGAGCCCGTGGAGGACTCTGATGAGGCTACTGTAGAGGAGCAGATGTTAGGCGAATATGAGGAGCGAATCTTAGAGTTGGATTGCAGAGTCCAAGAGCTGGAGACCGAGGCCCAGGAAAGAGAGTTCCAGAAGCTGAGGGACGAGGACCATCAGAGAAAGCTGGCCATGCAGGAGTTAGAGGTAGAGATTGCATACCGCAAGGAGGCAGGGATCCAGATGGGGACCTTGTTTCACAGGTCGGTAGCTAGAAACGTAGATCTGGCAGGAAAGCTAGAAGAAGTATTGTAGAGGGAACTGAGTGAGAAGACTGAGAAGGAAGCACTCCGTACTTAGCTAGAGTTAGAGGTCATGGATAGGATACACTTCGAGGAGAAGTGGGAAGCGGCTAACTAGAGAGATGACGACCTAGAGGATGAGGTCAGATGCAAGAAGAGGAAGATGAACAAGATGGGGTATGTATTCCATTCAGCTTTTGAGAGGGTGATCGATGGTGTATACCACTGCCCAGCGGAGCAGGGACAGACCCTACATACTTTGAGCCAAGAGTTGATAGCATACATAGCACAGATGGAGTACAAGAGAGCTGTGGAGCACGGGATGATGGGATGAGACCCTTAGCTAGACTAGCAGTAGCTTTAGTGGTTTTCTTTTGTGATGTACATGTTGTGTTGTAATCCCAACTTTTGTGTAAAGTGTGGGATAGTTATGTAAAGCCCGAGTAAGCTTTTGTTAAAGGGGTAGTATGTTAGTGTTCCCCGTCTTTTGTGATATTAGGTGATATATGATAACATTTATAGAAATATGCTAGGGATGATCATGTAATGAAACGATTTGGCATATGAATATAAATGATCTTATTTCAGAAACGTGTTATAAATTTTATTCTTTTAGTATTAGAGAAATACTTAAGTAATATAATTGAGTAATAATAAAATGAAAAATTTTGTGATGCAGAAAATGCCGCCCAGACGTAGATTAACTACACTTGAGGAATCAGTTAACAAGGAGAGGGAACAAGTAGACCCGATCCAGAAGTTAGTAGATTTGCTAGGACAGGCTCTAAGGGGAAGGAATAATGAACCCGTTTGCCCTAACCCTCAAGCTGTCCCAGTGATAAACTTCAAAGATTTTAGGAGTGTAGGACCCCCAGAGTTCAAGGGTACTACCGACCCAATAATTACGCAGACCTGGATAAAAGAAATAGAAAAGGCTTTCACCATTGCTCGCGTGGGTGATGACCAGAAGATGGTATTTTCTACGTATATGATGAGAGGCGAAGCAAACTACTGGTGGGAGGCGAATCAGCAGAGAGCTGGGGAATGAACGATAGCATGGGATAGGTTTAAGACGCTGTTCTTCGAGAACTACTTCCCGAAGAGCATGAAGAACCGAATGGAGGTGAAGTTCTTAGAGTTAAAACAAGGTGATATGACGGTGGCACAGTACACAGCTAAGTTTAATGAACTAGCGCGATTTGTGGAGCACCAAGTTGGAGATGAAGAAAGGAAGGCGAGACGATTCGAACAAGGGCTAAAGCCATTGTTGTTCAACAAAGTATCAGTTCTTCAAATTAATTCATTTGAGATGTTGCGTTAGAAGGCAATCATTGCGGAAGGGGGCAGTGATGCCTTAAGTTTGTACAACAAAGAGAAGAAATGAAAGAATACTGGAGGAGAAAACCGTACTGGAGGAAGCAGTAGTGGAGGAAGTAACTTTGGAAAAAGAAAGTGGGAGAACAACAACAACAAAAACAACAACAATCAATAGAGGAATTTTCGTGGAGGTTTCAAGAAGATGGCTGAGGGGTGCCCAAAATGTGGGAAGAACCATCAGGGCGAGTGCTAGAAGGGACGCGGCACTTGCTACAACTGTGGACAGGAGGGACACATTTCACCCAATAGCCCAAAATCGAAAAAGATCCAAGGATGCTTTGCATGTGGCTCGGCGGAGCACCGGATCAAGGATTGCCCGAAGAAGGGAAGTGGCGGAGGTAGCAGCCAACAAAGAGGAAATAAACTGATGATCGGCGGACCAGCACAATCCAACCGCCCAGCTGCTAGAATCTTTAACATGACCGTCCAGGACGCAGTAGCTGCGAAGGACGTGGTGTCAGGTATAATCCCAATCAATGATATAAATGCATATATATTATTTGATTCGGGTGCCACCTGTTCTTTTGTATCTAAAGAATTTTCTAGTAAACTTAATACACCCCGAGAACGATTAGAAGATCCATTGAACATAGAAGTTGCGAATAAGGAAATAATCCCTGTAGAATACATTTTTCAAAAATATCGTGCAAACATTAGAGATCATAAACTGAGCGTATATTTGATTTCAATTAAATTAGGAGAATTTGACGTAATACTAGGAATGGATTGGTTGTATAACCATGCAACAATAATTAACTGTCAGAATAAATGTATGAACCTTCAGACTCCGAGTAAGTCTAAGGTAGTGTTTTATGGTAGCTCATCGCTTAAGCAATCGTGTTTCCTTACGATGATGCAGGCCAAGAAATTATTAAGGAAAGGATGTGTAGGTTATTTAGCTTACATCGTAGATACTCCAAAAAAGGGAGTAGAAATTAAGGATATATCCGTAGTGAATGAATTTCAAGATGTATTTCCGGACGATCTGCCTGGTCTTCCGCCAGACAGAGAAATTGAATTCGTAATAGACTTAGCACAGGGAACGACACTGATTTAGAAAGTTTCATCTTGTATGGCGCCAGTAGAAATTAAGAAATTGATGATACAACTGCAAGAGTTATTAGATAAAGGTTATGTGCGACCGAGTGTGTCTCCTTGGGGAGCACCAGTGCTATTCGTTAAGAAAAAGGACGGATCGATGAGGCTCTATATCGATTATCGAGAATTAAATAGAGTAACAATCAAGAACAGATATCTGTTACCAAGGATAGACGACCTTTTTGATCAACTGAAAGGAGCGAAGTGTTTCTCAAAGATCGACCTACGAACATGTTATCACCAACTGAAAGTACGGGAAGAAGACATACCAAAGACTACGTTTCGAATTCGTTACGGACATTACGAGTTTTTGGTAATGTCATTCGGATTGACTAATGCTCCTGCAGCATTTATGGACTTTATGAACCGAGTTTTCAAGCCATACTTGGATAAGTTTGTGGTAGTTTTCATCGACGACATCTTGATCTACTAGAAGACAGAGGAATAGCATGCTGAACATTTAAAGATAGTTTTGGAAGCGCTAAGAAGAGAGAAGATGTATGTGAAGTTTTCAAAATGTAAATTTTGGATGGAGAAGGTTCAATTCTTAGGACACGTGGTGGATAAAAATGGAATCTCAGTAGACCCTGCAAAGGTCGAAGCAGTGAGTAATTGGGAGCAGCCAGGAACACCAACGTATGTGAGACGTTTCTTAGGGATAACTGGGTACTATCGAAGATTCATCCAAGATTTTTCGAAGATAGCAACCCCGTTGACAAATCTGATAAGGAAGACGGTGAAGTTCGTGTGGACGGACAAAGGCGAGGAAAGTTTTCAACAATTGAAGAAGAGATTAAGCGAAGCGCCTGTGATATCACTACCAGATGATGCGGGAAATTTTGTGGTGTATAGTGATGCATCGCACAAGGGACTTGGCTGTGTGCTCATGCATCACGGCAAGGTCATTGCGTATACATCATAATAATTAAAGGACTACGAAAAACAATACCCTACTCACGACTTAGAGTTAGCGGCAGTAGTTTTTGCGTTAAAGATTTGGAGGCATTATTTGTACGGAGAGAAATATGAGATATACACGGACCTACAAAAGTCTAAAATATATCTTCACACAGAAGGAGTTGAATATGCATCAGAGAAGGTGGTTAGAATTGATCAAAGACTATGACTATGATATTCTTTATCACCCGGGTAAGGCAAACATAGTTGCCGACGCTCTAAGCAGGAAGGGAAGGGAGAAACTATTTCACTTGAGGACTCAAGAGGAGTTGATAAGAGAGATGGAGAAATTGGAAATAGAGGTAAAAGGACCAGAGAGGTCTGAAGAAAAATTGTTCATAATGGAAGCTCGTCCGACATTGTTGGATAGAATAAAGGAATCACAAGAGAAGGATGAAGAATATGAGAAAATCAGAAAAAGGATCGCAGAAAATGAAGAAGAGAGATTTTGAATGGATAAGGACGGTATTTTGAGATTCGAAGGAAAAATATGGGTTCCAGCGGTAACCGAATTGAGAGAAGAAATTTTGCACGAGGCACACAATATGACGTATTCCGTTCATTCGGGAGGCACTATGATGTACCGAGATTTGAGGCAACACTTTTGGTGGCCCAATCTGAAACGGGAAGTCGCAGAGTACGTTAGTAGGTTTTTGACTTGCCAACGCGTCAAAGCAGAGCACCAGCGGCAGAGCAGTTTACTTCAACCGTTGGAAATACCGTAGTGGAAATGGGAGCATATTACGATGGACTTCGTGGTAGGACTTCCAGTCACACATAAGGGATATGATGCCATTTGGGTTATCGTGGATCGACTAATGAAGACTGCACATTTTCTACCAATCAAGATCCGCTATAGTTTGAATCAGTTAGCGAGTCTGTACGTAAAGGAGATTGTTTCACAACATGGAGTGCCGGTGTTAATTGTCTCTGATCGAGATCCGTGCTTCACGTTAATTTTTTGGAAAAGCTTGCAAGAGAGTGTTGGGTTTGTACGAAATCGTGACGCAATCAAATTGCAAAAATTAGCGGAAGCATGGTATATCAGAGTTTAAAAAAATTTCTACAAAACCATTACCCGGATCATCCTTTATGCAAATTATTAATTTAAAACGATAAATAAGAAGTTATGGAATCATACCGTTGTAGAACGAAGCTTCCACAGGTACTAGTTCAACTCCTTGTTCTTCGTGATCTCCTTGAATTTTCGGATTAGATTCCTTCCTTTGATCAACGTTAGCCACCCAAGTGTTTGGCCTCTAGAGGTGATCCACCAAGGAAGATGAATTATCAAGAAGGAGGGTGGTTGGCTTAGTTTTCTATCCTCTATAGAAAAGGAGTACTCTCCAACAATTGGAATTGCATCAAGTAATATCTATTATAAGAATCCTCTTATATAGATATTGGTCAACCCTTCTAATCCTATTAGACATGGGATTTCTTTTAATTAATTAAACTCCTTTAATTAATTTAGGCTTCCCACCACATGGGAAATAATTAATTAAATTCATTTAATTAATTTGTCTCCTAATCTTATTAGGAATAAATGAGAGTACTAATATTAAATTAATTACTAAACTCCTTTAGAAATTAAAATAATAATAATTATAATAATATTAATAAGACTCCTCTTATTAATTTATATTTAATATTTCCAAAATATTAAATAATAAATATTAAGCTATTTAATTTATTCTATCACCATAGATTAAATTAATTTCACTTAATGCATTATTACGATTATGCCATTACCTTCTTAAATAATTATTCTTCCTTTTATGGTGTGACCCTTTAGGTTCTCCATATTAAACCGATTGTGAATAAATCAATTAGAACAATTCTAATCTTATTTAAATAAATAAATTAAACAAATAATCTATTTAAATAAATAATATTTATTCTACAATAGGGATAAGCCTCCCTAGCGATCAACGACTTTCCAGATAATATAGATTTCAACATTAATCATAAAAGAACCTGTGAGTAAATAGTTACCATACAATTCAATCCTTCCACCATACAATGTCCCAATTAAATATAAGACATGAATTTACTGTCAAGTCTTATTTTATTTAATTATATGTATTTCGATTAGAAAATGCACAACTCCAAATAATGTAAATTAGAAACTCCTTTCTAATTTTATTTTACCTTGGCCAAGGATTCCTGGGTTGTCATTTAACGAATCACATAGGACATATCTCCTCCTTTACTAGAGGTGGTAGATTCTTTATTGATCATTCATTGTCTCCATATGTAACTCATTATACCCAAGCATACCCTTTTATATACCCTAAAGGGCTTTAAGGAATAAGTCAAAGTATAATTCATTACATACAAGATACTATGATGATCTCAAGTCCAAGGATCACTTGTACTACTATCACATTAGGAATTCCTATTGACAGGCGAGTAAAACTCCATTAGGTATTCCATAGCGAGTCACGTTCAGTGAACTTATTCTCCAATAAGCACCTACATACTTGCTTTAGTGTCTCCACACAAATGATTATGAGATCAATCATCCTCATCTAATGAGCAAGCAACATATGTACTAATCTATCCGGATTTACTAATCCCCTTTTTAGTAATCCCATGATTAGGAACTATTTTAGTTTTAGAGCTTTCTAAGAATTTAGATCTCATTGGCATGATCATCATCATGATTCTAAAAGCATTGCTTAAAACTATGGGTTATTTACATATTATAAAAACAGCACCATGTAGATAATTAAATGCCTTTAATAAATGAATATTTTTATTAATAAATAAATAAGATTGCCTCCAAAGTATATGCTTTATCATCATACATGATTGGCTTGTATGCATACTACTTTCAATCTCCCACTTGCACTAAAGCCAATCGCCATGGTATCTCATAACCAACTTCTCTAAGTGACGATCAAACTGCTGTTGTGTTAAAGCTTTAGTTAATGGATCTGCAATGTTGTCTTGAGAGTCTACACTCTCCTCTTTCAATGATTTCTTTAATCAAAGTGCCGCAACACATGTTTAGATTCAAGATGAGACTTAGGACCTATTCCTAGTTCTGTAATGAACTTTTCATCTAAAACATCAACTTGCAGCTTCACTTACAGTTATATACTTTGTCTTTGTCACTAAACCAACAACCTTTTGTTGTTTGGAACCTTTTCAATTCACTGCACCATCTTTCAAGGTAATCACATACCCTGAAACAGATTTACTGTCATCTTGGTCTGTTTGAAAACTTGAGTCTGTGAATCCCTTGAGTTTTAATTCAGACCCACCGTAGACAAGAAAAATATCTTTAGTTCATCTCATGTACTTTAGGATATTCTTCACTGCCTTCCAGTGCTCTTCTCCAGGGTTTGACTGGTATCTGCTCATTACACTAAGTGCATGAGCAACATCCGGTCTAGTACATATCATACCGTACATGATAGATCCTATTGCAGAAGCATAAGGGATCTTACTCATACGGTCTCTCTCCTCAGGTGTCTTTGGGGCCTGTTTCTTGGAGAGATGTATTCCATGGCTCATCGGCATGAGACCTCTTTTGGAATCTTCCATGCTAAACCTCTTTAGCATTGCATCAGTGTACGTTCCTTGGGATAAACCAAGCATCCTTTTAGATCTATCTCTATAGATCTTTATCCCCAAAATATAGGATGTTTCTCCCAAGTCCTTCATGGAGAAGTGTTTAGATAACCATATTTTAATCGATTGTAGCATAGGAATGTCATTCCCTATCAGTAATATATCATCAACATATAATACAAGGAATGAAACTGCGCTCCCACTAACCTTCTTGTTCACACATGGTTCATCGTCGTTTTTGACAAAATCAAACTCTTTGATTGTCTCATCAAAATGAATGTTCCATCTACGAGAAGCTTGCTTCAATCCATAAATGGATTGTTGCAGCTTACAGACTTGATTTGTTCCAACCTTTGAAACAAATCCCTCTGGCTGTGTCATATACACATCCTCCTCAAGTTTCCCATTGAGGAAGGCCGTTTTCACGTCCATCTGCCAGATCTCATAGTCGTTATAAGCTGCAATCGCAAGCAAAATCCGAATGGACTTGAGCATAGCTACTGGTGAGAAGGTTTCATTATAGTCAACTCCTTGTCTTTGTTTGAAACCTTTTGCAATCAGTCGGGCCTTATAGGTCTCTACCTTGCCGTCCGCTCCAGTCTTTCTTTTAAAGACCCATTTACACCCAATAGGCTTAATGCCTTCAGGTGGTGAAATCAAAGTCCATACTTTGTTTTCATACATGGAGTCCATTTCGAATTTCATAGCTTCAAGCCATTTCCCTGAGTCTTTATTACTCATAGCCTGTTCGTAATTCAATGGATCATCATCATTCATGATGTGTACCTCGTCGTCATCCTCTATAACGAATCTATATCTCTCAGGTATCTTCGGTACTCTTCCAGATTTACGAACAGGGTGTGGTATAGTAGGTTCTTCTACTTTGTCAGGTACCTGACTTTGATCCGTGGTAATTTGTGGGTCTTGAACTTCTTCAAGATATATCTTACTCCCACTGACCCCTTCATGGATAAAATCCTTTTCCAAGAAGGCAGTATGTTTCGCAACAGACACCTTTTGATCAGTTGGATGATAGAAATAATACCCTAAAGTTTCTTTAGGGTATCCCACAAATCTACACTTATCGGATTTAGTCTGTAGCTTATCGTTTTCAAACTTTTTGACATAAGCTGGACAACCCCAAGTCTTAACATGCTTAAGATTTGGTTTCCTCCCCTTCCATATCTCATATGGAGTCTTTGGGGCAGATTTGGTAGGTACCTTGTTAAGTAGGTATGCAGCCGTTTCTAGGGCATATCCCCATAAGGAAATTGGAAGGTCGGTAAAACTCATCATAGATCGAACCATGTCCAACAGTGTTCGATTTCTCCTTTCAGATACTCCATTTAACCGTGGTGTACCTAGAGGAGTCCATTGTGAGATTATACCATTTTCTTTGAGATAATTGAGAAACTCACCGCTTAAGTATTCTCCACCTCAATCTGATCGAAGTATCTTTATACTCTTACCCGTTTGTTTCTCTACTTCACTTCTGAACTCTTTGAACTTTTCAAATGATTCTGACTTGTATTTCATTAAATACACATATCCAAATCTTGAGTGATCATCAGTGAAAGTAATAAAATAAGAATATCCACCCCGTGCACTTGTTGTATAGGTCCACAAACGTCTGTGTGAATCAATGCCAACAACTCTGTAACTCTTTCTTCTTTTCCACTAAAAGGAGATTTAGTCATTTTACCCATGAGATAAGATTCACAAGTTGGATATGATTCATAATCAGATAACTCAAAGAGCCCATCTTTATGCAACTTGGATAATCTTGTTCCATTGATATGACTGAGCCTACAGTGCCACATGTAGGTATAATTAATATCATCTCTTTTCCTTTTCTTAGTTTGTTCAATTTGAAAAATATTTTCTTGTAAGTCAAGTGTATAAAGTCCATTTCGCAAATTTCCAACACCATATAAAATATCGTCTTTATAAATAGAACAACTATTGTTCTTTATAACAACGTTAAATCCTTCCATATCCAATACAGAAATTGAAATAATATTTTTAATAATATTCGGAACATAATAACAATTATTAAGATAAATGGACTTGCCCGAAGGCATTGCTAAATAATAAGTTCCTACAGCTAATGCAGCAACCTTTGCTCCATTCCCCTCTCGTAGGATCACCTCATCATTGTTCAGCTTTCTACTTCTGACCAGTCCCTTCACATTATTACATATGTGAGAACCACAGCCGGTATCCAATACCCAAGTAGAATTTTGACTTTCTAAAAAATTAATTTCAATCATGAACAAACCTTGATTGGAAGTCGAAGCTTCTCCAAGCTTCTTCTTTGCCAGAAACGTCTTGCAGTTCCTCTTCCAATGACCGGCTCGTTGCAATGGAAGCACATTCCTTTGCTAGCTGGATCAGATTTCTTTTGTTCCTTTATGTTCACTTTGCCCTTGGTCATCTGAGATTGGAAGAGCTCCTTAGATATCTCATATCTAGCAGTCCTACTTTGTTCACCATACAACTCCTTGAGGTGAATCAACATAGTAGGAGCATCCATGTTTTCGTGCTGACGCTGAAGCTCGTTATTCATGGATGCGAGCATGATGCATTGAGCCACAGATGCATCATCTTGCCACTTTACAATGGTGGCAATCTCTTCCTCAGAGGCTGTTTCTGGAACAGTTCCAGGGACAGGTGAGTTTAGGACATAAGAAATCTTTTCAGCAGTGAGAACTATTCTCAGATTTATTAGCCAGTCCGTATAATTCGGCCCGGTAAGCTTATTAGCATCAAGTATGCTTCGCAGTGAAATTAGTGATTTTGACATTTTTAAAATTTTGCATGTGAAAAACAACATTTTAGCAAACATTCATTTTATTAATTTTGCATACCAAAATAAATTTAGGTCTTTATTTTAAATTGGTATCTCCCACTATTTTTATCAAACTATATTACCCTCACTTATATAGTTCGGCAACATCTAATTAAAGATTTGCTAGTGAGAATAAGGATCCCATTTCAAATGTATATAACCTTGTGGATAGCACAACAAGTTATATACAAATAAATAGGTAGACAACTCTTGTCAATTACATCACTATATAACTCCTTTTATTTTGCCTCTTAAATCATAATGGTCAAGTGTGTGCACATCCGAACTAAAACGATTTAAGTTAAGTCCAGCCTAGCACTTCTATAAATTCAAAAAAGAAAAATGTTCGTCCTTGTGGATAGCACAACAAGACTAGATCGTTCAATTTTCTTGATAAGCATCAAATGTGATTAATTAACATCTTAAATATGCAATACTCGCCTTGTGGATAGCACAACAAGCTCATATTAAATATTTAATACTCTATTAATTTATCATGCTAGAAGGCGACGTTCGATATTCCAAATATCATTTGAACGCTTCGGACTTAATATTATTTCTTTGAGGGATTTGTTATTATTTGTCTCATCTTGTTTAGCGTGCATGCACATATATATATAAAATACGCGTCATTTTATTAAACATGCGAAGCATGTTTGCATAAAATATAATATATATAATACTTAGCATGCAATATAGAATACTATATTCTACCTAGATTGATTATGGACTTTTATTCTAGTTTGGTTCACTAGAGCCACCAAGTGAACCAAAAGGTCAAACCTAGGAGTGCAAGAATTTAAATTTAAATATAACTATTACATTTAAACCCGGGCTCCATATAAACGGGTCTTCACGCGCTCCTTGCTCCTTGGTCTCCAATTTTTTCAAGATAATTCTAACTATTTCTATTACATTAAACTATTTAATTTAAATAGAAACCTTGATCAGCAGTCAAGGGGAAGTACATAGGAGGGAGATAGAATTTTACATCACGAATTTTTTTTTAGAGAAGACGAGGTACACAGACCCCATTTAATAAAACCCATTCATTCAAGCATTCAACTAAAATAAAATCCAATCACATTGGTCAAATAGTCCATAATCAATCCCCATTTATTATCATACATATCACCATATATATCAATAAATAAATATTCATCTCATTTATTAAAACATTCCATATATATATGAGTATCATTTAATGGGCAATTTTAAATTGCATGAAATCCAATTTCAAGATTAAAATAAACTCTTTATTTTAATTATAAAATTATTTAGAATATAATATATAAATATATCATATTTATTTTTTTTAAAAAGAAGTCACCTTCTTTTATTAAAAGAGTCCTGCAGGTTTATTAAAAGAGTCCTTTCTTGATGGGTCACATTCTTTTTGGAGTAAGAAAGAGACAACACATTTTCTTTGCAGAATTCAAGATTAGCACCAAAAAAATAATTGTGATTCGTCCCAAAAAAAAAAAAACGTCATTTTTTTTCTTAAAAAAAAATAATTTTATACAATAAAATTATGCCCAATAAATTATTTTAAATATATACCCATATGTATATGAAATCAAAAATAAATTAATAATTGCATAAAAGTTTGGCTCTGATGCCACTGTTGGGTTTGTACGAAATCGTGACGCAATCAAATTGCAAAAATTAGCGGAAGCATGGTATATCAGAGTTTAAAAAAATTTCTACAAAACCATTACCCGGATCATCCTTTATGCAAATTATTAATTTTAAACGATAAATAAGAAGTTATGGAATCATACCGTTGTAGAACGAAGCTTCCACAGGTACTAGATCAACTCCTTGTTCTTCGTGATCTCCTTGAATTTTCGGATTAGATTCCTTCCTTTGATCAACGTTAGCCACCCAAGTGTTTGGCCTCTAGAGGTGATCCACCAAGGAAGATGAATTATCAAGAAGGAGGGTGGTTGGCTTAGTTTTCTATCCTCTATAGAAAAGGAGTACTCTCCAACAATTGGAATTGCATCAAGTAATATCTATTATAAGAATCCTCTTATATAGATATTGGTCAACCCTTCTAATCCTATTAGACATGGGATTTCTTTTAATTAATTAAACTCCTTTAATTAATTTAGGCTTCCCACCACATGGGAAATAATTAATTAAATTCATTTAATTAATTTGTCTCCTAATCTTATTAGGAATAAATGAGAGTACTAATATTAAATTAATTACTAAACTCCTTTAGAAATTAAAATAATAATAATTATAATAATATTAATAAGACTCCTCTTATTAATTTATATTTAATATTTCCAAAATATTAAATAATAAATATTAAGCTATTTAATTTATTCTATCACCATAGATTAAATTAATTTCACTTAATGCATTATTACGATTATGCCATTACCTTCTTAAATAATTATTCTTCCTTTTATGGTGTGACCCTTTAGGTTCTCCATATTAAACCGGTTGTGAATAAATCAATTAGAACAATTCTAATCTTATTTAAATAAATAAATTAAATAAATAATCTATTTAAATAAATAATATTTATTCTACAATAGGGATAAGCCTCCCTAGCGATCAACGACTTTCCAGATAATATAGATTTCAACATTAATCATAAAAGAACCTGTGAGTAAATAGTTACCATACAATTCAATCCTTCCTCCATACAATGTCCCAATTAAATATAAGACATGAATTTACTGTCAAGTCTTATTTTATTTAATTATATGTATTTCGATTAGAAAATGCACAACTCCAAATAATGTAAATTAGAAACTCCTTTCTAATTTCATTTTACCTTGGCCAAGGATTCCTGGGTTGTCATTTAACGAATCACATAGGACATATCTCCTCCTTTACTAGAGGTGGTAGATTCTTTATTGATCATTCATTGTCTCCATATGTAACTCATTATACCCAAGCATACCCTTTTATATACCCTAAAGGGCTTTAAGGAATAAGTCAAAGTATAATTCATTACATACAAGATACTATGATGATCTCAAGTCCAAGGATCACTTGTACTACTATCACATTAGGAATTCCTATTGACAGGCGAGTAAAACTCCATTAGGTATTCCATAGCGAGTCACGTTCAGTGAACTTATTCTCAAATAAGCACCTACATACTTGCTTTAGTGTCTCCACACAAATGATTATGAGATCAATCATCCTCATCTAATGAGCAAGCAACATATGTACTAATCTATCCGGATTTACTAATCCCCTTTTTAGTAATCCCATGATTAAAAACTATTTTAGTTTTAGAGCTTTCTAAGAATTTAGATCTCATTGGCATGATCATCATCATGATTCTAAAAGCATTGCTTAAAACTATGGGTTATTTACATATTATAAAAACAGCACCATGTAGATAATTAAATGCCTTTAATAAATGAATATTTTTATTAATAAATAAATAAGATTGCCTCCAAAGTATATGCTTTATCATCATACATGATTGGCTTGTATGCATACTACTTTCAGAGAGAATGGGAACACAGTTGAGGTTGAGTACCGCTTATCATCGTCAGACAGACGGACAGAGTGAGAGAACTATACAAACACTAGAGGACATACTTTGGACTTGCATGATGGACTTCAAGGGGAATTGGGACGACCACCTACCCTTAGTAGAATTCACATATAATAATAGTTATCATGCGAGTATCGGCATGCCACCGTACGAAGCTCTTTACGGAAGAAAGTGCAGAACGCCAATATGTGGAGATGAAGTCGGAGAGCGATAAATACTCGGACCAGAGTTAGTACAACAAATCGCAGACGTGGTGACAGTGATAAGGGCCAGACTAGTAGCAGCTCAAGACAGCTAGAAAAAGTAAGCAGATTTGCATCGGCATGACCGAGACTTTAAAGTCGGCAGTTTCGTATTTTTGAAGGTATCTCCATGGAAGGGAAAAATTCAGTTTCGGCAAGAAAGAAAAATTGAGTCCAAGATTCATAGGACCGTTTGAGATACTGAAGCGAGTGGGCGAAGTGGCATATAGAGTTGCATTACCACCCGAGTTGGAGCACATCCACAAAGTATTCTACATCTCCGTGTTACGACCGTACAAGGCCGATTACAAGCACGTGATTTCTTATGAGCCAATTCAAGTGGAGAAAAATCTTGCGTATGAAGAAATTCCTGTCCAGATATTAGATAAGAAAGAGAAGACCTTAAGAAACAAAGTTATTTCATCTGTAAAAGTACTTTGGCGTAACAACGATGTCGAAGAGGCTACGTGGGAATTAGAAGATAGGATGATGAGGGATTATTCCCATCTATTTGTGTAACTGTGACAACCCGAGAATTTATAAGATTTTAAATGATTAAATAAAGGTTAAATAATAAGACCTAGACTGGAAATAGAGTATGGATTTAAAAATTTTGTGAAGGGCTTATATCATTTTGTGTATTATTTATATATTTATAAAGAGAATTAAGAATAAAGTCTTGTAACCTAATATATATATATTAGGTATGAAAAATTAAATAACCTAAGGGTTATAATATGTAAGAATGTTATTATTTAAATTTTTTACTAACCTAAGAGATTAATTTTATTATCTCAATTTATTAATTTTATAAAAACAAGTCTAATTGGGTTAAGTGATTACATGAGTAAGGATTTGATTTACAAATTTAGTGTAATAAAAATCCTAATTAAATAATTAGGGTAAGATAGAATTAAAATTAGTAGACTATGTTAAATTACATAGCCCAATTATTTTATTAGCAAGCCCAAAAGAATTAATTTGGAGCCCAAGATTTTAGCCCAATTGTTAAGGGATTTTTGGTGGGATATTTGTTAAGTGGATAAAGTATTAGAAAATTGAAGGAAGAAGGGGCTAATTTTCATCCAAGTAAAGAAGGAGAGAGGGAAAGGCCATGTGGAGTAATAATTACATTATACCAACTCTCAACAACTCCCTCACATGTGTCAACCTTTTAATTTGCCACAAGGTTAACCAAGTTTACAAGTAATCCCAATTCTAAAAGCAAAAGGAGAGAGGGAAGCAAGATATGTTTGGGAGATGTATCATAGATATACATATTATATCTATACATATAATAATTACCCATCCCATTTAGCAAATAAAAAATAAAATGGGTACTTCACTTCTCATTTCTTTTCTTCCAAACTAGCTAACAAAACAAAGAAGAGAGAGAGAGAGAAAAAAAAGGGGTGTGTTCGACAGCCACTTGAGAGGAAAGGGAGGAGAAATTTTGCTCATACATTCCCAAACTTCATCTCTTTTTTTGAGGAAGGGTGATAGAACAAAAAATAGGTATAATAACTACACTTTAATAACTTAGTTTATGCAATTTGTTGGGTTGTTTGTAATAAATCTTGAGCCTATGTTTATAAACTTAAAAATCTTAGATCTATGTACTAATAAGTATTTTATATTTAGATCTATCATTTTTGATGATCAAAAGTTAGATCAAAAGCAAGAAAAAGGAAACTATGTTTTAAAAGTTAGAAAAACTCTAATTTTCGTAGCCTAAGTTATGTTTTGCTTGGATTTAGTGTATGTTTGGTGTAATAGATCATGGATCATGGTAGTTCCTTGATCTTAAGGTGTATTAGTATGTGTTATGATAGTTTATGTTGGTTAATGTTTGATAAATCAATAGATCATGAAAGTTTTCTTACAAAACACAAAGATTAGAAAAACTATTTTTGGGGAAAACGTAGCCTGAAATTCAAAAGATCATATCTCCTATTTTATTTTGAATTTTTTAGTGTGGTCAATTTTTAGAGTTAGATCTATAAGTCTTATAACTTTTCCAAGTGCAATCACTAAAAAAGGAGTTATAGATTTTTGTGTGGACTGTTTTGAGCAAATGACGCCAAATCTAAAAAACCCAAAAAGTAGGCTGTCCAGAATTTTGAAAGGCAGTTTCGGCCACTTAAATTATGTAATAAAATCAGGCCTTTTGAGACTTGAAAATACATGTTATAAAGTAGCTTGTGTCCAAAATGAGCTCATTCCAACTTAAATTGAACAAGTTATGACTATTTTAATATTTGTATTTTTTTAACGAAAAATCGCTATAACCGGAGTTGTATAACTCCGATGGCCACGAAATTTAAACTGGAAGCTCACGATAACATGTGTAAGATTCCGCCAAGAGTTAAAAATTTCTAGAGTTAAGCGTGATGTAGAAAATTTCTTAAGGAATTAACTATAAACGGATTTTTGAAAAATACTTAAGGAAATTGAAAAATTCCTAAAAAATTATTTTTGTATATAAAATACATGTATTTATGCGTGTACAAAAGATAATAAGATGATTTCATTAAAAAGGGGGAATCCAGCGTGCTGGATTGCAATCTAGTTTATTGGTTGGCCATCAGGTTGCTGGATGGAAGGATTAATGAATCCAGACTTGCTGGATGGGGTGTTTGGATAATCCAAGATGCTGGATTGGTCTGTTTAGATTATCCAGTTTACTGGATTGGATGTTAGTTGAATCCAGGCTTGCTGGATTGGAGGTAAGTTGAATCTAGGCTTGCTGCATTGGATGTCAGTTGAATTCAGTTTGCTGGATTGGAAAATAGTTTACTAAATTGAAATTCAGTTTGAATCCAGGTTGCTGGATTAGTTATATCAATTTTGTTATGTTGGAAAACAACAAGTTATTTGAATCTAAGTTGCTGGATTAGGTATTCGACTTACTAGATTATAAAGAAAGACTTATAAAATGAAAGACTAAGTGTTATATCACAAGTTATATGGTACAGTAGTGTTAAGTCTAAGGTAGTACAGTCGTACTCTTTAATGGTTGATGTATAGTAGCTGGGCTAAATGACTCCTTCATATGGGGAAGGTATCTACGAATTAGTAACCGATCTAACTCACTGTGATAATAGTGTAGACGAGACGGAAACCAATTTATTAGTTGTTTGTAGGAAACCACTCAGTATACTATATTGAATGCTATTAAAAACTCGATATGTGTTAGGTTTAGACTTGTGTATATGTATAGTATTAAGGTTATCTAATATTTGACTATGGGTTTAAATGTTAGATAGTTTACTTATAAGGTATGTTATGCTAATTGAAAGATCAATCTTATAACTGATAGGTCTTTCCAATAAAGCGATTAAATTATATTGCGTAGTAGTAATCGACGGTACAGGCAAGTTTTTCTTTAACTCAAACTTAAGTTATATTTTCAAAGCATGTTCGTGAATAATTATTGTTGATTATTCACATCTATACTGATTATTGATTCGTATATTGTGCATGTTATATATATTCATTAGGTGTGAAAGGCTAATCACCTTCATTACCATATTGTTCAGTTGAATTTATGCTTGTTCATTGTTGGCTATTCAACATTATTGATTCATGTTCTTTCATAATTTTTATATTGTTGAAAGTTTGTCAGCTTATTATTCTTTTCAATCATGATATATCTTCATTTGAACTTAAGCTTGCTGGGCAAACTTGTTGCTCACCCTTGTTATATCATGATAAACATTTCAGATTAAGACGAAATTCGGACACAGGCAAAGGCAAAGAAAAGTTCCAGGATTGAATTATTATACTGTTAAAATGGTAATAGTATAGGATACAAAAGACATTGTATGTCGTGTAAGATATTGAATGCAGGTATTAAGTTAAGGTTACAGACTTTGGGACTTATGTTGTAAAAGTTATTGTATAAACAATTTAGGTTTATATCTTCCGCAATAATTATAGAAATGATGTATCGTAACGTATCAGGTCCGAGGTTATGGGGATCCGGATTTGGGGGCACTATAATAACCTTGTAGCAATTCTGAGGACGAATTTTTAGAAGGGGGGATGATGTAATACCCGAGAATTTCTGAATATTATTAAATGAATATATTAATGAAAATGAATATTTATTGAAATATAAATATGTAAGTGTTATGAGATGAGTTAACTCAATTATATTAAATTGAATAATTATAATAATTGAGAAAATATGGAGTTTGCGATAAGCTCGATGAATGCCTTGTGTGGCACAGTGATGAGAAAAATTAATGATTATATTTGTGACACCCCCAAATCCGATATCTTAATTTCCACGGGATTTGGTGTTCACTGTTCCAATATCATACAACTCTCTACCTATAAATAATAAAATTCCTTTGCTAGATAAATAAATCATCATCTTACATCATCTGAAATAATAATACATCATAAATCCCAGGTAAAACTTAACCTTAAATCTCTGTTGCGGAAACGTAAATAAATAAGTCTTAAGTCATCACACATAAATCTTGCACTTTAACATTCTTAACATCAACACAAGTCTTCAACACTTGTTAGCTTTTCCTTTGCCCTTGCTACTAGAAGGTACATCACTTCGTTCATTATTAGCTGCAATGTTATTATGCAAGAGTGAGTACGAATGCCCGCAAGTATAAAAATATGTTAGAATAATAACATGCGAGTGAAAGAATTCTGAATAACAGAAAGCTCAACATTTGAATCAAGAATATTAATCAAGAGTCAAATTACTTCTCAACTTTTGAATCAAGAATATTAATCGAGAGTCAAATTACTTCTGAGGGTCATTAAGACCTTGAACCGAGTCTTAGGTTGTCAAGTATATTAACCTTTCCAGCCTTTAACAGTCATAAGACTATAGACTTTACTTCTTGTACTTAGGGAGATCAGCCATTCGTACTGATACTGTGCACACTACCTCAACGCTTAAAGCATCATCATCCCTATATTAGGGTTGTTCATCTCAGTTTGACATCAGAATCCGCACCAAATAAAGTTTGGTTTGGATAACTCATTAATTGTTCTGGAATTTATAACGCTCATCAACTATGGACTAGTCGAATCATATAAGGGTTCACTAGTCTTAAAAGATTTAATAATAAATGATATTCAAATTTGAATAATAACTTCTCAAGGGTATACAATCGAATAAGTATTGTATACTTAAATGATACTTTTAAAAGAATCATAACATCTCATATGAAATTCTGACTTGAATAATCAAGAATAAGAACTTTGCTTGATATAGAATTTAAATCTATAACTTGCTCAATTTAAAAGTTTGAGTTTAGGAAACTTTCCCAATAATAATAGTAAGTTAGAGATAGAAAACTTGCCTCGTGCTCAAGCTACAATTATTACTCACTTGTTTAATTACTCTTACCTATCACACATTTACAATATCAGTTAATCACAGGTTCGATATGATTATTGATTTACAATAGTATTCTTCGAACTCATTATTAGATTTTTCAATAATGGTTCACGTTGATTAATTAACTTATTAATTAACCACATAACTTAAACTATTAACTTGTATTAACAACTTATTACATACATGACATGTCTTCATGTTTATTAGACTTAAAATAATGTCTTAATATTTATAACACATTATTTAGACTTGACAAATAATAGTTTCAGTCACGTAATTAATTTATTAATTAATCACTTAACATAAATTATTAAACTTGTATCAACATCTTATCATATATAAAACATGTTTTCATGTTTATTGGATTCAAAACACATTTCTCAAATTCCAACACTTAACAAAAAAAATTCAAAATTTTCTGACTGGCACGGCCGCGCGCTGTTTAGCCTTGCACTCGGCATGGCCGCGCGGCTGCGGAATCTCAGAATCTGAAGTTCGCGAACGAACACAGATTTTCTCCCATTTTTCCCAATTTACATCATTACACTGATTTATAACGTTACCCATGAAGTATAAACTTCGTAGAAACATTATACAACACTTATATCATATTCTTAACAATTATAATAACATAGTTACACAATCTAACACTTTTAATTTCATTGTTCTTCAACATTTTGCAAACTTTAAAGAAAATATAAAATTTTTCATTGCGAATTCGTTACTACACTGAATCCACTTATTCCAATTCTATTTTCTTTATTTTAACACATATAATCATAATCATGTGTCAATTTTAATTAAAACATATGATTACAACATGTATTTCACCCATATGGGTTACTAACCCATATTCAAGACTCTGTCTTATTTAAAACCCATTTATTAACAAAATTACTTGGTGTAATCATTGTGAATCATGAATGTATAGCCTAAATTATATCATGAACATATGTTAATATATATATATATATATATATATATATATATCCATGAAATCATCAATTGTCAACTTTCTCCATTGACAGAGGACTTTTACAAAACACATATATGAAAAACTCTGTAAATCTTTGAAAACCCAATTAAAGGCCAAACTATATAAAATTGATCTTTTAAAACATGATTATATGTTAGAATACACGTTATGATCACATACCCCTTCTAGATAAAGCCATATCATAACCCAATTGGAAAACTCAATTTCACAGAAAACCAAAAGTACGTAAATGAAAACTTTGAAAAATATAACTTTTGAAAACTTAAAAGAATGAATTACCCTTAGTAGGGAAGATGATATAATCATAGATAATTCAATGATCTCTCAAATCCTCTCAATTTTCTCTTCTCTTCTCTCTAAACTTTCCTCTGACAATTTATAACTTTGAATATGAAAAAGTGAAATACGTCTGGCGACGATATACATATATAATATATAATATATCCATTGCAATATAACTCCCACAAGGGCCTTGTTTGGCAATCCTCCTAATTTCTTTTCCATTTATTTTAATTAACTAGTTTAGTATATAGTTAATTGTAACACTTTAATTAATCAATTAACTTTATTTAAATCAATTAAATAAAATAAAATAATTCACATTAAATCACATTGTCACATAATTAATATTTTTATTTATTAATTATGTCAATTCATTAATTCTTTAATTAACTATTAAATTAATTAAAGTAACATTGTGCTTATTTAATTAATTCATTTAATCAAATAAACTCAATTAATTAAATACTTTGAACTATTAAATTACTACACATTAATTTAATTAATGTAACATAGATAATTAAATTAATCTATCACAAATTATTGAATTAATTATTTAACTCAATAATTAAATTATTAAAAATATTTATTTATTTTAATAAATATTTAAATATCTTTACAAAATTCTCGTTCGTCACAATATTAATTAATGAAGGAATTACTACGTGAACAATTAATCAAAAATTAATTGTTATTTAATTGTAATGGAATATTAATGGTGATTGATAATATGTTGATTATTATTATTGCAAGTAGTAGAATATTAATAAGTAACTTGTTTATAAATATAATAAGATTTATATTTATTTAATGTGATAATTAATCATATAAATGTTAATTAATTGTTATGGAGATTAATAACTACATTGATTGATGAGGGATGAATTAATTAATATATTATTATTAATTAATTGATAAGATAAGTAATTAATTAATTGCCATTGAGAATAATAATATATAAACGAGTAGATTATATTTGCTCAACTAGTTGATATGTGCAAAGGATGTGATAATTAAAAGTATAATATATAGTAATGACACGTGTTATATAGTGTAGTGTAACGTTAAATGTGACTATCCTACAAATAGAAACCATGTGTTAAGATTGATTAAATTATATAAGCTACATGATTTATGCTTATGTGACAATTGTGTGTGGGTATACATTAAAATAATACATCATGAATATATTATAAACAATTATTGATTAATAGAATTTAATAATAAAGGAGATAATGTAATGTGATAATATCCGAGTAAATTATATCGGTATGATAAAATGTACATGGATTATATGTGTGTAAATTACACTTACTACATTATGAGAATTATATTGTGACATTAAAATTACAACCTAAACATGTATTATATGAATACAACTTAGGTATATATAATATGTGCAAAGTAACATAAGTGTTGTGTATATTAATGTTGCTAGAATGCTGAGATACACTGCTTGTCCCATATTGATAGTTAGTATCTCTCCCTCACACGTGAACACTCCAAGCTATCCTATTCCCATATAACCTTAAAACTCAGCAAACTTTCATAGCTGCTAGCAAATGATGAACAAGGGAGTGGGATTCATGAAGGAATCCAACCACTAAATCACCAACTTCTTCTTGCCCATTGAATTCTTCTATTTCTCACTGATTCAAACCATGGAGCAAAGCTATGAACTAGGCAATCAATTCTATATAAATGGAAGCTCTCCCTCTCATTTCTCAGTTGCTAGAAAAAATTGTCTGATAAATTTAAGTAGAGAGTGAGTACTTATATACATATCAGTAGAGGAAGTGTGAATTGGCTTTTGCATAACAGAGGTATAATATACCTTCCATGTTCTTCATTCTCGTTCTTCATTTTGTTTTCTGTCAAAAATTTCAATTCTTGATCATAGTTGCCATTAATGCTAAATTTGATTAGAACATGTTTCTTAGTTGCTATACAAACTTATAAGCATGTTTAAACTGGAATGTGGCTGATTAGAATCAAATTCGTAAAGTATTTTTTGTGTTTGGGTTGGAAACAGCCAAAGCAGGCTGCTGTCTGGTGCGAACCAGACACGACGTAGCTGCTCTGGTTTAATACTGAGGCGCAGCGCAGCTGCGCCGGTCCCCTGCACCAGTTGCTAACTTCTGTTAATGCTGATCAGTGTTAGTTAATTAGTTTACTACTTAAACCAGCTTGCTAGCATGAGTAACATATGTATGAGTATACCTAGACGTAAAAAGAGAACATGTTTTACTATGTTAGCATACATGATTAATGAAAGCATATAGTTTGAAATAAACATAGAATTTATAAACGGACTTTGATATATGCATATGCCATGTTAATATTCTGACCTTGCGAGCATATTAGTATGATTTAAAAATGCATGAAAAGCATATTAACTTACGTATATATGTTTCATAGTGTAACATGAGCATGTTGAACCTTGCTAGTGAACATTTCTAACGAAAATATAAGTTTGAAAGGTGAACCTTGGCATGTAAGTATCATATATGCATTCTGATTTTGCGAGCATGTTTGTATGGCCTTGAAATGCATGTCGGACATGTTAACATATGTATATATATAGCATGAACATGTTAGGCCTTATTAGTGAACTTTACTAATGAAAGTATAAGTTTTGAATGTGCACCTTGACATGTTACATTGAGATTTAGATTCCGATATTTATTGACATATTTGATAGTACTCTTAGACTCGCTAATGTATCATACATGTATGCCTACCATGTTAGATGTCGTGAAATCAAGTTAAGCATAAATGAAGCATGTTTTCAAACTAATAACGATGATAGTTACATGTAGGCGATGTGAATACTCATGAGCATGCCTAACACGAGTTATATGAATACCTTATGTGTTTAAAAGACGAGCATGTTAAACTTTATGAGTTCGTGTCCTTGAATGGCCTTAAGTTATTAAAAGTATTAACTTAGAACCTATATCATGTATGATTGAACTTGGAAAGGTTATACAAACATGAAAGGACCCTTTAATATGTATACATGCTATGTGATATCATATGTTGATACTTGAATCTGATTGACGGTTAACTTATAACAACGCTATAACTTAGTAAATAAAATATGTTTGGAATTGATTATGGTCTTCTGTGTTAATGATGATATATGAAGATGATTAACTTGAGAAGAGGAACGTTAGGGGTAAAAGGCAATAAAAGTTATATTAGTCGAGACTTGTGAGTTAATATGATACTATATATGGTATAACTGTGTATCTAGGTTAAAACTTAGCTTATGTGTTGATCGTATATCCAAGATAAGATATGATGTTAAAATATATGACTAATGGATATCATAGATATACATAACTATATTACGATAGGAATTCAAAAGTGTTGATTTACTTTGCGTGGATAGACTATGCTTAAGACAAGTTCCCTAACTTACATTATTTTATTATGCAAGTATCCTACACCCTTGAATTACTTTATTCAACGAATATTGTAAGCAAGTACTTGAACTCTATTCTTATTGAATTCGTATTAAGTTTATTGTTGTGCAAGTGAGTTATTCAAATTATGACTTATTGCGTCATAGTTATGATAAAGTCGATTATATTCTTCGAACTTTAATGTCAAGTATTGAACTTATAAAGAGTGGTCTATGCCATTTGATTCGGCTAGACTTATATCATGATTCGAAAGCTATCCAAACCAATTGATTGGTGCGGAGTCTTATATTGACTGAGATGAACAACCTTCTTTGAAGGGAACTATATATTGTTAGGAGACCGACGTGCATACTTGAGTATGATTAAATGTCATGCATAATATAGGGTACTTTAGGCTGATCACCTATTGTACTTGTAGGTATTCATAATATAGGTATTAAATGTTTTTATTGGATTATCAGTATATTACTGTTAATTCTAGTAGAAGTTCATAGTCCTTAGTGACTGCTCAGTATTCAATTATCTTGAAATCGTGAATTGATTTAGCATTGAATCATATTGATATTATTCTGTCCTTAGCGACTGTTATTGATAACTGTTGATATTTCTTGCTATCCTTGAACTATCATACCTTGCTATACCCTTTTGGATTCGAGAACTATAATACTCACCCTTGTTGTTATATTACTTGCTGAGCAAACTTGTTGCTCATTCTTGCTTTTCCTAAAACATTTTAGTTAAGGCAGAGTAGGGTGGACCTTCGGGAGTCGATAAGGATAAGGGCAAGGGCAAGGCTACCAACTAGCTAGCCCCTTTCATGTTCTAAATATTTTGATGTTATTTTACGTCTATTAAGATGATGTATTAAGACTATTTCAGAACTATATTTAAACTTAAGTAGGGTTATGTAATAAGTCTGTATCTGATATTATTATGTAATCTATTAAGTACTGTAGCTTCCGAGACTTGGGAGAATAATTATAATAAAGCGTTGTATATTATTCTAGATTATATCTTCCGCTGTGAATGTATGTTTTAGATATTGTTATTATATTATCGTGAGATCGTGACAAACCGAATTCGAGAGACCAGTGGTGGTCCGAATTTGGGGGCATCACACACACACATACACACATACACACACACACACAGATATATATATATATATATATATATATATATATATATATATATTAAAGCGATAAAAGCTATAGATTTGCAACCCATGCCAAAATAACACTTTTAAATGTATATATATACTTATATATACATAGATTGAAGCCAGAAAGGCCACGGATTTGAAATCCAGGTGAAACTAGAAGCTATAAATATATATATATATATATATATGCTTATATATATGTTAAAGCACTAAAAAGCTTTAGATCACAAGAAATCTTATAATGTATGGCGCTATGGGCTTTAAACCACTTGGTAGGCTTGAAAACTCTGTTTCCATCGGTTAAAACTTGATATGTTAGTATATATATATCCAAGTGTTTGGGAAGAGTAAAATTGAAGTTTAGAGCACTGTAGGTAGGGTTAAGAGTTGAAATGGGCGAAATTTCCTCTCTATTTCTCTTTTTTTCCTTTTTTTTGGCTGGTGGGGGTCTTATTTATAGACCAGGGACCCGCGACTCTACCTGCTGCAGCCGCAGGTTTACCTATGGCTCCCGGGTAGGCTCAGTCCCATGGGTCCCATTGTCTTAAAGTACGTGCACTCCAACCAACGTATTGTCTGCTTTGAACTTTTATAACTTTCAATCTGGGAGTCCGATGGAGGCGTGCTATACCTTTCCAGAAAATCCTTTCCGAGAGCTACATAATGACATGTGATTTGACCTTTTTTGAATCCAAGAATATGGGTCCATAACCAGATCTTCGAGTCTTCGCAGTCCGTCCATTGAGTTGTCTTGTGTTGTTTTCACTCGGGATTGGCGTTATGGTTCTTCATGACCCTCATGGTAGTGATTTGTCTTAATTTTAACTTGATTTGATGTTAAGTTGGCAAAATGACCATTTTGCCCTTTTGAGGGCTGTCTCCAAGATTGGAAGGGTTTTTGACTGTTTCTTGGGGTTGTCTCCGAGTTCTGATCCCAGCCAACTTTGTTTTCCCTTAAGGTCGTCTCCAAGAGTTGATTTGATATCCCAGGGTTATCTTTGGGGATTGATTTGATTCTTCGGGGTCGTCTTTGAAGGTTTATTGGATCTCTTGAGGTTGTTGCCGCGGTTTGACTTGATTTCCCGAGGGTGTCGTCAAGGTTTAACTGGATCTCGCGGGGTTGTCGCTAGGTTTTGACTTGATCTGGACTTCCAAGGTTGTCTCTAGAAGGTAAAAGACAATTTTGCCCTCTTGCAGGGTTAGTAACAGGAATGTAAAATTTTGAGTGTCTATAGAAAGTATAACCCTCTCGGAGAATGCGAACCACTGTGATCAGGCCAATGTCCGAATGGTCCATATACAGCGGCATGCACAAGTAAGCTGTGACGCAGATTAACAGAATATCTACGCGAGCAATATGCCACTCCCCTGTAGTGATAGTAAAATCTCATGAATATCGTGCATAACTGTCCAACAAGCCAAATCGATCAATCAAAAAAAATCCAAGGACACCATATGCCCTGAAGTGATCTTATCCGTGACGAATCTACGTCGCTAGCCAGTCAAGGTCATAAATTGCCGTCTCATATCGCTAATGGTCATCCTACCACAAGGCCGATCCCACGATAAATCAGTAATGTGCTCATACTCCTCTAACATAGCAGTCAGCTCATAGATACCGAACCTAAAAACCTGTCGCTCAGGTATCCAACAACATACCATGCTGTCTACGAAGCCCAGTGGTACCTGGAAAGCTAATATGGACATGGAATTCCCCAACATCTGATCAACTGTCTCTCTATCTGTGGGAGGAAAAATGTCATACCATGATCTCAAAGAAGAGGCTATCAATGTGGGTAGCATGTGCTCAATCCGGCTGACAGTAGATGAAGATATCTGTAGAACCGTATCATGAGACCATCCAGGGGTCAATGCTAAACTCACCTATATAAATGCATATCCATGACATAATGCATGAATCATAATAGTTAATAATGATAAATGACAATAGGAAGCAATAGATAGGAAATATCATACATTTCTAAATACACTATCTAATAAAAGCATCATCTCTGTCTGCCACTAAAATGAAAATATAAACAGAACAGGGAAATGGGGCACAGCCGCCCAATGACTAACAAAGGACTATCAAAAGAGATAACAAGAAATGGGGCACAGCCTCCCAACAACTAACAGAGGTCTATCAAAAGATATAGCGAGAAACATATCAGAAGAAATCTATGATATCTATATCACCCAGCCGATCAACCTGCTGCAACTCCTCCTGAGTGACTGAATGTATTCCAGAAGGGATGTCAGGCCGATAGAGAGGAGAATCTGCACCAGTAAAACTGCCAGAATATGGACCACCGCCAGAGCTAGAAGGGTCAAAAGAATCTGCCTATGAAGGATCCCTACCAAGGTGCCTGATAAACAAATATGCCCGGTCCAATCGCTGGGTCAAACTGGAAATCTACTCCAAGTGAGTAGGCTCTCGAATTCAGGCTATCTAGTCTATCATCATCACAGACCCAGGAACCATGTATGCCATAAACTAGGTGGCGCAGGTCTGAGCCCCAATAGTTTGAGAACTCCACCAGTGATAAAATGCCTCCTAAGTGTGATGGCCCTCTGACAATGTGAAGTCATCCAAGCCCATCATGGGAATGTCTACAACCGGCAGAGATAGGGACCAATGTCGCCTAGCTGGAGGAAGGAATGGAATACGAATCTCTCTTGTGAAGCTCTTGATAGCACGCTCTCCCAACTAGAGCTCCCAGCCTCGATCAATTAAAAAAGGAATCAGACGAGTGGATAATATGTACTCTACCCTGATCAGGAATCCATCCTCAAAACCGATTATCAGATACTCAAGGGTGTAAAGAACCCACGTGATAACAGCAGCGGTCAATAGCTCCAACTTTAAGCGGGAATGAGTAACCCTCTGCTACAGGGACCTCTGTAAGGTGGAATAATGCCACCACCGTACTCGCGGATAGGCCTCCAAACCTAGAGTAGTAGCCTGGCGTAGGCAAGGGAGCCTCTCATATTCCCAAAATTGAAAGTGCAAAAATCTAATATCCTTTGTGATAAAGATTGGCAATCCAAATGAGAGAAATTGAAAGGTGAAAGAGAAATTACTCACCTGCAGAAAAAGGTAAAAACCCAACTAAGCCTCTGTCACGCCCTCAGAGCGTAGGCGCATCCCACGAAGAAAATATGCGAAGGTGAAGGAGCCACAGTCAAAATCCTTGATGCGATCCACATCCCGAGTGGCGCTAACCAGAGCAAAAGAGACCGTCAAGGAGTTGTCCTCTATGAAACAACCCCTGATTATGACCAAGAACAATTGCCGAAGAATGCGATCACTAACCCTCTGATCATCAGGTAAAGGCTCAGTTAAAGCCCCACTCGTGGCATCCACACTCAAGGGCCCAGAGCGGACAGTCCGACCTTTGAGGGCCATAGAAAGAACTCTTCAAAGGGACCGAATGGCAGCAGGTGAAATATCAGCCACCAAAGGCATTAGCTCACCTATAAACTCTAACCCCGTGTTGAACCGCCAGTCCATCGGTGTCATCATAACCACATAGTTTAATAAGTGGTGAGACTGGGTCTAGTGGAACCTGTGCTCAGATAAAGCCCGCAGATAACCCCAAGGGCAACGACGGGGAGGAATAGGGAAGAAGGCCTCGAAAGCCCAAGAGTTGACGATGGCCTGGTACTCCGAATAGAGAGTCTGGTACAAGGAATGAATGCTAAACCAGTTCCCCCTGGGCTGAGTAAAGTCGGAAACCTGCATCAAATTGCAAATCAAGATTAAGCCATTGGCCCAAAAATGGAAAAAGGAAGAAATTCCAGAATTAATATTTTAGTTAACTTATTTGAGTGAAGATAGATCGAAGAATGGCATCTCAAATCCACCAAAAGATCTAGAATCCTCACGATGATAGCTGGAAGCTCCAGAAGCGGGGTAGTCGAAGCCGGAGCGGGAACCACGATAGGGACATCCTCATCCTCATCCCCGGCATTCGGCCTCTCAACTCGGATAGGACAAATCACTGACTCAGTCAACCGGCGAGGCTGCCGGGCTGGACGAGGCTGAGGGACATCAGAAGCTCTCCTCCTCCTTACACCTGCAGAGACCCTGCGCGAGCTGCTCGGTATATCTGAATCCATAACCTGAAACAAAATATCCAAATCACCTCAAAAAGGGTGAGGTAAGTTTCAAACTTACATCTTATTAAAATTAAATTATTATTTCATGCATAATCTAAGTCCTAAAGCATGCATTAGTTTAACATACATCCCAGTAGAGTTAATATTGCATGTTCATTAAGTGTTCAGGCTTGTGAAAAAATTTCACCAGAGTCTCCTTTGTAAAATAGACTATCCACATGCATATAGGCATGACTAGGTGGTCATTCAATAGCACACCAACCCAAAATCATGAGCATTTCATATATATAAAAAACATAAAAGTCAAACTACCCATGACATCTAAATTACCATGTGTATTTTTATTTGAAAATCCTTGCTCATTTGTCCTCAAATAGGAGGAATAAACTGGCAAAAAAGAGCACCAAATGACTATCTCAGAAATTAGTTTTTTTCACATCAATACGTTCAGCATGGTAAAATATAAGCATTTACTAAGTCTGAAATTTTTTATCAAGTCATATGAGTATGCATATTCGCTATATTATGTTTAGAAGCATTCTATATGAAATCTAACGTTCCAACGGTCAAAACTTGAAAAGAAAGGATGTAAACGTTACCAGCGTTGTGCAGAACGATTGTACGATGACAGATTTTGCAAAAAGCAGCCCGAACTCAGTAGGTCAGAAGAGGAATTTTTGAATTTTTTAAATTGTTCAACTTGAAAATAACTTGTGAAAGCCAACGGGGCACTAAAATAGAACCGCAGGGAGGCTCGACTCTACTTGTGGCTGTCATAGGTAGACCAACGACCACCTAAGGTGGGCCCCACCCCCTCTGGTTCTGTCCAATTAAGGTTAAAGCGGAGTTCTCTAAAGCTAAAAAGTCAAATTAGGGAAAAAGATGCTACGTGATTGAGCAGAAAAGGCCTGAAATCCTAAATTCGGGTAATGAACTTCTAACAAAAGAAAATCCTTATATAGGCCAATGGTATGAGCCCTAAAGTGGTATTTGGAAGGCCAATGATGGAAATTAGTAAAAACTGCCTCTATCAAAGCATCGGGAAGGTCCGGTGTCATGAACCATTGATTTTGAATGCGTCAAAGTATCCAGATTTGTTCGAGGGTATAACTTATTAGAAAGATACCCTCAGTAGAGATATTAGGATTGTCAGATATTGCAAACCGTTGGCAACAACTCCAGCATAGCATCGGGAAAGATTCGTTGATGAAAGTCGTTAAGAACTACTTCAACGAAGATCAGAGTGTCTGATATTGCAAATCAAGCGCAGTATCGGGAAAAAGCCAATGATGAAAGCCATTAAGAACTGCTTCAACGAAGTTCAGATTGTCAGATATTGCAAACCGTTGGCGATAACTCCAGTGTAGCATCGGGAATGAGTCGTTGATGAAAACCGTTGAGAACTGCTTTAACGAAGGGCAGAGTGTCGAATATTTCAAACCGTTGGCGACAAATCCAGTGTAGCATCGGGAAAGATCCGATGATGAAAATTATGGAAAAATATTTGCTCCGGGGAGAACCGATGATGGAATCTGTTATACAAAGCTCCAGTCGAGGCACTAAATCAAATCAGTTCTAACTGAC
This sequence comes from Panax stipuleanatus, assembly GCA_020205555.1. Classification (NCBI taxonomy): domain Eukaryota; kingdom Viridiplantae; phylum Streptophyta; class Magnoliopsida; order Apiales; family Araliaceae; genus Panax; species Panax stipuleanatus. The sequence goes on from CM035118.1 coordinate 82,581,316, forward strand.
CGTTGTAAACTACCGTTCGAGTAGGCATCGAGGAAATTCAGTGATGGTCAACCCTGCAAACTACCGTTCGAGTAGGAATCAAAATCAAATCAGTTTAGTCGACCATTGTAAACTACCGTTCAGGTAGGCATCAAAGAGGTTTGGTGATGGTCAAAATGTTGTCAACTACTGTTCGTGTAGATAGTAAGAATTCTATCCTTGACAAAAACATCATTACTAATCGGATAACAATCCAAACTGTTGGCGACAGCCCCAACGTAACATTCGGAAGGATCCGATGATGTAAATCGGTGTAAATTATCATCAAGATAGACATTAGGAACCCCCAATGAGGTCACTCGTCAGAAGAGGAACGTCCCCCCAGCGGAGGTAAAGTCAAAAAACGTATCTGAAGAAAAAAAAACGTTGGTGAGAACCCTAACGTTGAATTTAGAAAGGTCCAGTGATATCAGTCATAGGAAAATCTCGCCAGCCGTGACCTTGAAAGCATCTCGACAACATTTTGTAGAATCATTCTTAGTAGCACTGATAGACATATTAAACCATTGGCTTCAACCCAATATAGCATCGAGAAACAGTCGGTGATGAAAGCTCTATAAACTTCCGTTTGAGTAGGCATCGAGAAGGGTGGGTGATGAGAGCTCTGTAAACTACCATTCGAGTAGGCATCAAGGGAGCTCAGTGGAAGCCGTTATTGACGATGCCATCCCCCAGCAGAAATGGCAGGAGTAGTCAGTGATAGAATACCCATGGCAACTAACCCCACAAGAGTATATAGCATGCATGATAAAGCATATTATGCATTGTATTACATTGGAATGTATCCTATTTCTAGTTTCTAGCAATCTTTACCCTGTTCATTCCATTGCATTGCACAAACATGATAAAGAGGGGTATCTGTAGACACTCGAAATTTTGTATTGCTGTTACTAACCCTACAGGAGGGCAGAATCATCTTTTACCTTCTAGAGACAACCCTGGAAGTCTAAATCAAATCAAACTCCGGGGACAACCCCGGGGGATCAAGCCAACCCCAGCGACAACATCGGGAAATCAAATCAAACCCCGGCGACAACCCTGAGAGATCAAGTCAAACCCTAGCGACAACCCCGGGAGATCAAATCAAACCTTCGGAGACGACCCCAAAGCATCAAATCAATCCGCAAAGACAACCCTGGGGTATCAAATCAACCCTTGGAGACGACCCTGAGGAAGAACAGAGTCGGCTGGGATCAAACCTCGGAGACAACCCCGAGAAATAGTCGAAAGCCCTGACAATCCTGGAGATAACCCACAGAAGGGCAAAATGGTCATTTTGCTAACTTAACATCAAATTAAGTCAAATCACTGCCATGAAGGTCATGTAAAACCATAATGTCTATCCCAAGTGAAAACAGTACAAGACAGCTCAACGGACGGACTGTAAAGACTCAAAGATCAGGTCATGGATCCATCTTCCTAGATTCGAAAAAGGTTAATTTTTTTTTAATTGTGTAGCTCTCGAAAAGGGCTTTTCGGAAAGGTATAGCACTCCTCCATCGAATTCCAGGATTGAAAGTTATGATCAAAAGGGTATCGAGCCGAATACAGAATAAAAATGGAAGTATCAAAAGGCTTCAATTCCTATGCGAGCGAAACGGTTTGAAAATCACTTTTCAAAACATCACTTTTATTTCTTATCTAAAAATGACTTTTCATTAAATCAAACCCTTCGTATATAAGTTCAACGAAGCACAACACTACTTTCAAATAAAGCACTAAGGCCCAATTACTGTAATTCACACACACACACACACACATATAATAATTAGATAAATTGAAAAGATACGGTAACCATGTTTCACGGAAGTCAGGGGGGGGTGCTTAACACCTTCCCTCCCGCTTAATCAAGCCCCCGAACTCTAGGAATCTCGGTTTTCAAGACTAATTAAACAGAGTCCAGTAATTGGGCCCTATTGCACAAAACTTTCAAAACTCGGTTGAGTTGGTATAACCATTTCACTCATACCAACTGGCAAATTTGTAAAATCAAGCCTTTCAAAATCGTTGACATTGTATGTCGGTCTTTTACTAAAAATCACCCTTCAAATAAAACCAATTCAAATAGAAAACATCAAGGGTAGGAACACATAGGAAAAGGAAATCAAGGATTTTTTTTCCTGACGTCGACAGTCATCTCCACTAAAGTTGAATTTCATGGCCATTGTATGGATCCGCTTTCTTTTAGCTTAGCTTGCCATAGTGAGAATAGACCCATCCCGCAGATATTCTTTGATATCTTGGTACCGGGGCTATTTGATGGGACGTAATTAATTCGATACTTCTCTAATTTAATTTCTATAGGCTGGTGCCATTTGATTTGTGAATTTAATATCACGGAGTCCTTTCCTTGCGAACATGCTGATTAAGGAAGTCAGGGTTGCTAGTGCATCTATGAAATCATTTTGATTCCAAGGAATGTGGATGAAGGATATATCTTCGAACTCCATTGCCATCTTGATAACCTGCCTATGACAGGGCAACAAATGTAATTCTTTAGTGTGATAGGCCCCGGTGGTTTGTGTCGACGTTGGTTAAAAAATCCTCGGGTCGGGTCACAACCCGAATCTTTCATCTCTTCCTAAGTTATCTCTACCCTCACTCTTTTTATTTAGGAAAAAGGTTTTGAAAAGTTTTTTAGGAAAAAGGCCAACATGTATCATGTCGATGATTTGAAAGTTTTACAGAATCACCAGTTGGTAGATTTGAAATGGTTGTACCAACTCAACCGAGTTTTGTTTGAAAAGAGGCCCAATTGCTGGACACTGTCAAAACTTGATCTTTGAAACTGAAGTTTTGAGCTCGGAGGCTTGGTTAAGTGTGGGGAAGGTGTTAGTCACCCCACGACTCCCGTGTAAACACGGTACCGCATCTTTTCAATATTTTACTTAAAACTGAAATGCGTATGTGAATGCTATTTTGAAAATTGGGCCTATGTTTGATTGATTGAAGGTAGTGCTTTGCTTTGTTGAAACTATATACGAAGGGTTTGACTTGATTTGCAAATAGTCTTTTATTTGATTTGCAAAAGTGTTTGATTTGATTTGCAAAAGCTTTTCTTTTGATTGGATTTAAAATGATGTTTTTAAAGCTGGTTATCAAACCCTTACGCTAACATAGGAATTGAAGCCTGTTGATACTTCCATTTTTTATCTTTTCAACCTTAAAGCACAGTTTGAATGGTGATTGTCGGGCTACGAAGCATCCTTAACCACAGAATAGATACAAATGTCGGTCTCCTCATGGGCATGATAGCCATCGGAGGGACTCTGACACTACAAACCATATTTTTACTATGTTGAGAGCTTAAATCCGGATAACCGTTTTAATTTCTGTTGTATATATATTTTACAGAAAAACTAGCAGGGTACATTTGTAAAGCGGAGTTTGTCCATTGTGGGAATTAGATTCTGATCGATTTGATCATGAATCCCATGATTCTTAGGCTCACATATGAGTAGCTAATAAACCTGCACAGTTCAAATTTGCACAAAAATAGATATATATCCCAAAATTGACAGAACCGAGGATTCATTCAGTAAATCCGGGTTCGCACGGTCGAAGCGTCTCGAGCTTTTATAACTAAAACTAGAAAAAAGATAGATTTAAGGAAATCTCAGCCATTCTAGCTTCCCGATTCAGTCTGAACATGTTTTGAACCATTTAAAAGCAAGAGTTGGCGAGATTTAAATAAATCTAGTCCACCCACAGATATCTCAGTGCCAATTCATATCAAATGAATGTTTAAAGAAGTAGTTTAATAAAAGCGAGTAAAGCATTATATATATACACAGTTATATATATAAAAGCTATAAAGGGCGATGGATTTTCACGCTGGTGCCTGGACTAGAATTGAAATATATATATATATATATATATATATATATATGCCTGGACTAGAATTGAAATATATATATATATTGACAGAAACATAGTCAACCAAGACTGGGAAGAGAACCTAGTGGTGGTGAAGGCTGATTATATATGCATATTTATATATAAAATTAGTAAAAAGGCCATAGAATAATCCAAACCGAACTGAAATATAAAGAAAAGTAGTCAATCAAGGACTGGGAAGATAACCCAGTAATGGTGAAGGGTGCAAAAGCAGTAAAATGGCCACAGAATAATCCAGGCCGGACTGCAATATATAAATATATATATTGATAGAAACGTAGTCAACCAAGACTGGGAAGAGGACCCAGTGGTGGTGAAAGTTGCTTATATATGCATAGATATATATAAAAGCAGTAAACTACCTCGGATTTGACATCCGGGTATGCCAGAATTGAAAAGTTAGTATATATATAGTTGAATAAACACAAAAAAAAAAAGCTAAACCCGAACTGGGAAGATAACTCAGTTCGGTGAAGTTTCTTAAAATGAAGATGCTAGTGCACTGAAGCTGTTAGAGCTGTAGAATCGTCAATCTAAGTTGTAGAAATGCTAGAAAATGCAAGAAAATGCAATTATATACAAAAATGTACCAAATTTTGATGAAAACGGTCACGGAACTAAGTTCCGGGCATTTTTAGAAAACAAAATTTGATATGCAAGTGAAAGACAGTTCAAAGAAGTAGTATTAACTTTCTGATCGTAGAAATACTTACAATGTACTGCTAAACATGCTTTTTGCCAAATCGTAGTCTCTAAACGTCAGAATCTACCAATTATTTTCTGATATGTGGTAGTATGTGGGTATATCTACGTGTTAGAGTGAAAAAATTTGGGTTTAGAAGAGGTGAAAAAGTCAGAAAATCAAACGGGCAGAGGTTTGCTGCGTTTCAAAATTCTTGAAAATGAGGGGGCCACGTTTATTTATAGGCCAGGGAGCCTCAGTTCTACCTGCTTCTACTATAAGTAGAGGTGCGACTCCCTTGTTGGGGCCCACATGTCCGGTTGAGTCATCTCGAAGTACGTGCACTTCGAGCAACGCGAGATCAAAGTCAAAACTTTTTAACTTTTTATCGGAGCATCCGTTTGAGGTGTGCTATACCTTTTCGGTAAGCCCTCGCCTAGAGTGTCATAATGACATGGGATAAGACATTTTTCGGGTCCAAGAAGACGGGTTCATAACCAGGTCTTCGATTTCCCACAGTTTGTTCGTTGAGATATCTTGCATTGTTTGCCCTCGGGATCGTCGTTATGGTTCTTTCTGACCTTGGTGGCATCAATTCTACTTGAGTTTGACCGAATCGACTTAGGGTTGGTAAATTGACAATTTTTCCCCTCTCTGGGTTGTGCTTAGTGCCGGCATGGCCTTTGGTTGACTTTCGGAAGTTGTTTCTAAGACTTGGATCCCATTCGTGTCTGTCTATCCTCAGTGTAATCTCTGAGGTTGACTTATTCATTCTAGGTTATCTTCTGGAGATGTTGTGGAGCTTCAGGTTTGTTCTCGAAGTTGACTTGACTTCCCGGGCTGAGACCGGGGCTGATCTGTACCTCCCGGGTTGAGATCGGAGCTGAGTTGACATCCCAGGACTGGTGTTCGAGGCTGTGGTTGTCCCGATATTTGTTGATCGAGGTTGATTTGAAAGGCCTAATATTGAGATCGGGGTTTATTTGACAGCCCGATTAGGAGATCGAAGTTGATTTGATGGCCCAATATTGAGATCGGGGTTGATCTGACGGTCCGGTTGGAGATCGGAGTTGATTTAATGGCCCGATAGTGAGATCGGGGTTGATTTGACAGTTTGATTGTAGATCGAAGTTGATTTGATGGCCCGATATTGAGATCAGGGTTGAGTTGAAGGTCCGATTGGAGATCAGAGTTAATTTGATGGCCCGATATTGAGTTCGGGGTTGTTCTGGTGGTCCGATTGGAGATCGGAGTTGATTTGATTGTACCATTTTCCCTCCTATAATGTTAGTAACAGGGAGACGAAATTTCGAGTGTCTACAGATGCCCCTATTTATCATACTCATGAAATGTAATGGAATGAGTAGGATAAAGATTGCTAGACACTTGAAATTCAAAGATATCAATGTTGCAATGCAATGAATGTTGAAATGTTTTCGCTGATCGCATGTCACACTTCGCATCGCTAATCGCATCGCAAATCACTTCGCTAATCGCATCGCAAATCTCTTCGCTAATCGCATCGTAAATTATTTACCTTTATCGGTGTTGGTGTTGGGGCTGAGACCAGCGGTTTGATTCCCATCGGTGTTGTCGATGCTTGTTTTGATGATGATACACTGAAATGTTTTCTACATTTCTGCTGGGGATGTCAATACTAGGCTACCACAAACTATTTTCGTCACTTTCTGCTGGGGATGACGTCATTCATAATATCCTAGGGTGGACGTTGTCAGATGATCACTGATGGTTGAACCACTGACGTGCTTGTCAGAGATGAGCTATTGCAGATTGTTCTTGTCTTGCTCTGCTGGGGATGACGTCCTCTGCGATAGATTTATTGATTTAGCCGGGGATGATACCATTGATGCTACCTTGGTTTGACATCAATGGCTTCCCTATCTTGAAGTATTCTTTGCAGTTTTGATTTCCCTTCGGCCGGTGCTGTTGCACATTTTAAAAGGCTCATCTGCTGGGGATACTTATCGATTACCCAGTTTCCTTAAAGGATGCTTCCGATGCCTACCCTGATGATTGTTTACATCGGCATTTTGTCACAAACAGTTGAATCACCAATTCTTCTTAGTGCTCCTCTTGAGGATGTGTATAATAGATTCCATCATCGGGGATGGACTATTATATGGTTTTCGACCCCGGATCATTTCAGATGCTTCGCAGAGGTTGCTTTGACGGCTAAGACATTACTGGGGTTGAACTAACGATTGAATTGAACTCGGTCTATACCCGATACTTCGCTAGGGTTGAACCAACGGCTGAATTGGATTTAGTCTATACCCGATGCTTCGTTGGGGATGAACCAACGACTAAATTAGATTCGGTCTGTACCCGATACTTCGCTGGGGCTGAACCAATGGCTGAATTGGATTCGATCTGTTCCCGATACTTCGCTGGGGCTGAACCAACGGCTGAATTGGATTAGGTCTATACCCGATACTTCGTTGGGGTTGAACCAACGGCTGAATATAATTCAGTCTGTACTCGATACTTCGCTAGGGTTGAGCCAACGGCTGAATTGAATTCGCTCTATACCCGATACTTTGTTGGGGCTGAACCAACGGCTGAATTGGATTCGGTCTGTACTAGAAACTTCGTTGGGGCTGAACCAACGTCTGAATTGAATTTGGTCTGTACCCAATACTTCGTTGGGGCTGGACCAATGGCTGAATTGGATTCAGTCTGTACTAGAAACTTTGCTGGGGCTGAAATAACTGTTGAATTGGATTCAGTCTGTACTCGATACTTCGCTGGGGCTGAACCAACGGCTAAATTAGATTTGGTCTGTATCCGATCCTTTGCTGAGGCTGAACCACCAGCTAAATTGGATTCGATTTGTACCAAAAACTTCGTTGGGGTTGGACCAACGGCTGAACTGGATTCGATCTGTACCCAAAACTTCGTTGGGGCTGAAGCAACAACTGATTTGGATTTGGTCTGTACCCGATACTTCGCTAGGCTGAACTAACGGCTGATTTGGATTCGGCCTTTTCCCGAATCTTCACTGGGGCTGAACCAGCGGCTGATTTGGATTAGGTCTGTACCGGATACTTCGCTGGGGCTGAACCAACGACTGAATTGGATTGGGTCTGTACTCGATTCTTCGCTGGGGTTGTGCCAACGGCTGAATTTAATTCGATTTGTACCCGATACTTCGTTGGGGCTAAACCAATGGCTGAATTGGATTTAGTCTGTACCCGATACTTCGTTGGGGCTGAACCAACGGCTAAATTGAGCTTGGTCTGTACCCGATACTCTAAAAGTGGTAGTTTTCGGCAGTTTTGTGCAGTTTTTCCCGTAATTTTCTAACAGCTGGCATTGTTGATCCCCGGATATGACTTCAAGATGAATACCAAGGGTTTCCAAATTGTCCCCCTTTTTGTCAGGATTACGCTGCTTAAACGCAGGATTTCAGAACAAACTGCTCAATCGCGTAGCGATTTTTCTTCAGATTTGAATTGGCAGCACATAGAAACTCCGTTTCAACCCTAATCGAACCGAGCCCGGGGGAGTGAGACCCACCCTGGGAAGCCACAGGTGGAGGTGCGGCAACCGCAGGTGGGCCTGCTTCCACTTGGGATTTATATTGGGCTGCGGGATTTCATTTGAAACATTTTCAGTTTTGAGTTTCAAAAGGATTTCGATCTTCTTTTTCAGATCTACGGAGCTTGGGCAGCTATTTTCTTATTTAGTCAGTTCCTACACGTTCAGCGCAGCGCAGGTAACGTTTTACATCCTTTTTTCGTAAGTTTTGACCGTGAAAAGCATGTAAACCACGTAGGGGGCTTTTAGACACAATGTATGAACAATGTATGCCTATATGATCTGTTAAAAATTTTCTGACTACATATGTATGCATATCTTACTGTAATGCACATTTGGATGTAAGAAAATTCAGATTCTGAGACAGTCAAGTTTAGCTCTTTTTGATCAGTTTACTCATCGTTTTTGAGGCCTAGTGAGCCTAGATTTTCAACTAAAAATGTCCATGGTAATTTGGTTACCATGTGAGGTTATTTTTGATTTTATTTCATAAATATTAACTGTTCTTGTTTTTGGAAAGGTGTGCTACTGAATGGCCACCTAGACATGCCTATGTGCATGCGGATAGTCCATTTTACAAAGGAGACTCTGGCAAAAAATTTTCAAAACCCGAGCAATTAATAAACATGTAATTTTAACTCTACTGGGGAGTTTTGACTGACCAATGTATGTTTTTAGGTTTTATCTTTTGAAAAACATGCAGTTTTGACTTCATTGGGAATTTTTGACTGACCCATACATGTTTTAGGACTTAGAGATGCATAGAGTACTGATTTAACTAAATAAGCCACAAGTTTTAGGCTTACCACACCCTTTTTGAGGTGATTTGTAGACTTTGTACAGGCAATGGACCGTGATAGGTCCGGTAGTGCTAGAAGAGACATTTTAGGGGTCAGACGTAAGAGGGCTTTTGATGTTCCTCAGCCATATTCTGTTAGACCGCCATGCAGGTTTGCAGAGTCGGTGATTCGTCCAGCTCAAAATGAACCGCTGATTGACATTGATGATAAGCAGGCTGCTTTTGCTGCTCCAGGATCGGCTCAGGCTCCACGTGCGGAGGTTCTAGGATTGTTGTGCCTACCCAGGAGCTGCTTGGCGACTTGAGTCGCCATCCTTCGAGATATCTCCATGCCAATGAGGTGACTAGAAGTTTTTCTCTTTTTGGATTATTTTTCTTTCTTTTGCCATTCTCGGGGCATAGGTTTTTGACATGGGTTGGTTTTTGATGCAAGTTCCTGGCTTTACACAGCCTTGCGGGAACTGGTTCAACGTGCATTCCATGTATTATACTTTGCATGAAGATTACAGGGATATTGTTGATGGCTGGGGGTTCCAGGCTTTCTTTTCTATTCTTCCCCGTCGTTGCGCTTGGGGGTATATGAGGGCTTTATCTGAGCGCTGGTTCCACCAGACTCAGTCCCTTCATCTGTTGGATTGTGAGGTGATGATGACCCATATGGATTGGAGGTTCATCATAGGTATTGAGTTTGAGGGCGAGCCAGTGCCTTTTGTGGCTGACATTACGCCTACCGTTGTTCTGTCTTTGCTGGGAGTTCCTGCGACAGCGCTCAAGGGTCAGGTCAGTCTGATCTAGTCCCTTGAGTATAGATGACTAGAATGGGGCTTTGCTGGAGCCTCCACCTGATGATCGGAGGGTTAGGGATTGCATTCTGAGGCGATTATTTCTGGTGATCATCAGGGGTTGTTTTGTAGCAGATAACTCATCTACTGTATCCTTTGCCCTAGTCAACGCTAGCCGGCATATAGAGTGCCTCACTGATTTTGATTGGGGTTCCTATAGCTATGCCTATTTTCTCCGGGGCATGGGCATGCTTTCGGAGGGTTCGACGGAGGCCTGGTTAGGGTTCTACCTGTTTCTGCTGGTGAGTACATCTTTCTCATACTTTTTTGATTTCAACATTTATATTTGTCAGTATTGATCACTGAGGACTTTTCATATGGCCAGTTTTGGGCATTTGAGAGGCTTCCTTGCCTACGGCCTGCCATTGCTTTAGGTCTGGAGACCTATCCTAGAGGACGGAGTTAGCATCACTCGACTTTGATGGAGGTCCCTGTTGCTTAGGGATTTACATATGATCGCTTACAGTTGGGGCTTTTGACGGATGGATCGATCTCTTAGGTGTCGTACACCTCCGAGTTTTTGACCGTTGGATTCGAGGGAGGCTTTCCCACTGGTAGAGAGTTTGTATTGTGACCCGTAGAGTCTCGATTTTGACAGAGGGAGGCTGGGAGCTCTATGTGGGAGAGCATGGCATTAAGAGTATTACGGGTGAGATTTACATTCCCATTGTTCCTCCTGCTTGGCATCGTTAGCCGTTGATCATGCCACTAACAGAGATTCCCATGGAGGGAATTGATAGCATCACCCTATCAGAGGGCCCGTTCAGCTAGGAGGCATTCAGCAGATGGTGGAGTCCTCACACTATTGGAGCTCAGACTCGTGCTACCCAGTTTATGGCAGACATGGTGCCAGGGTCCGTGTTGATGACGGACTGGATAGCTTGCCTCAGGGAGCCGACTCATTTAGACTAGATTGCAGATTTGACCCAAGAGTTGGATAAGGCTCACTTGTTTATCAGGCATCTTGGCCGAGATCCGTCAGAGGCATCTTCTTTTGACCTGTTCAGCTTAGGAGCGGGCCCCTCTTCAGGTCCATTTAGCAGCAGTTTTGCAAGGGCAGATCCTCCCTTGTATCGCCCATACATGCCTGATGACCGCAGCTTTGTGTACGCAGCAGAGATGGAGCAGGTTGATCAACTGGACGTAGATTATCTAGATCTCTTTGGATAGCTATGGTACCTATATTTTTGGTCAGCCACTGTTTTGGCTATTTGGCAGTTGTGCCATCATTTTGATATACCACTGTTAGTAGTTGGGTGGTGGTGCCCCATTTTCCTGTACTTCTTCATTTCGCTTTGTATTATCAGACAGGGATGATGTCCGCAGTAGATAGCTTGTTGTATATGCTCATGATATTTCCTATCTATCGCATCATGTTTATATTTGTCATCATGCATGTATTATGTCATATGTATGCATCTAGACAGATGAGTTCAGATTTGACCCTTGCGTGGTCTTGTGATATGATGACATAGATGACGTCATCCGCCGTGAGCTGTATTAAGCATTTACCACAGTCTGAGGTGGCTTCATCATTGAGGTTATGGTACGAGAGCCTTCCCTTCTCAGCTAGAGGGACAGTAGACCAGATGTTGGGGCATTCGCTGGCCCTTGCAGATATTCAAGTGCCATATGGGTTTGTGGATGGCATACTATCCTGCTGGATACCCGAGAGGCAGGTGTTTAGATTTGGGCGACATGAGCTGACGCCTACTCTGGAGGAGTACGATAGGCTTACCGGTCTGGCTTTGGACTTATTGTGCGCTCGGACTGCTGTTAGTGTTATGCGGAGACCGTTCATGCGAATGTCTGGTCTTCGTCAGAGGGTATTCGCGGATGAGATCGTATCTGGGCTTGTGATCTCGATTGACTTCTTGATCGATCGTTTTGGGGAGCTTGATAGCTACGATCGATATGTTGGGGATTTTATTATTTCAGCAGAGGTATGGCATATGGCCAGGGTAGATATTTTGCTGATGTGCACGGTGGCATACGTCTACATGCCGTTGCGCTTGGATTACTTGGATGTGGGGTTAGTAGTCGTGGTCCGGGCCCTTAGACAGTGTAATATTCCAAACTTTAAATAGGAATATTAACAAATATGTTTTATATTTTGTATGATGTGTATTTAACCTTATTATTAGTATATATAATTATATATCAACACATAAGATATAACTATGTGCAGATATATGGAAGGTTTTACATGTAAACCCTAATTGAAAATTTTTATTTAAATAAAGGAATCCTAACCCTAATCATTATAATAAATAAGAATTATAACAAAAGATATTGATAATGTTATATGGGATTATGAATATTTCAATAAATTAATTTAATATAGGAGGAATTAAGGAATTAATTGCAAAGGAATTTTAAGGAAACCCTAATTAGGGATTAGGAAACCCTAACTCTAATTATAAACCCTAATTTATATTATAAATCCTAATTCTAAACTGATAACCCTAGTTGTTCATTATTGTCTATAAACTTTCTAAAGAGAATAGGAAATGACTAAATTACCCTTGTATTTAAGTGGAAAATTACCAAAATACCCTTAGTATATGTAAAATGACAAAAATGCCCTTAATTTATTTTGTTTTAAATGAGATAAGCACAAATCTTTTACTTGGCAAGTAAAAGATTTGCCTTATTTGATTTTACCACAAGGGTTTGACAACACAACCTCTTCAATTAATGCTATAGGCTTACTTGTCAAAATAAAAGAGGAATTAGGTTTTTAACCCTACTTGAACTTTTCATATAAGGTAAGGTTCTAAGAACACAAAGCCACGAAATTTTTACTTAACATACATAGCCAACTGACTCATAAACCTTTCCCATCAAGCCAGAAACGGAATCAAGAAGGAAAGAATCAAAAAGTACTCAAAAAGGTTAAAAACCTAACCCTAACTTAATTTTAGATTTTTGAATAATTAATTGTTGTTGTTATTGGTTAATAATGTTAATTAGTAAGTTATTTAGTGATCTGAGTTGCTAAAACACGAATGCATAACATTGAAAAGCATCAAAATAGAGTTTAAACAAAACTGTCAAAGTTTCAAAACAGGGTCTGACAACGAATGTCAGCCCTTGTATCTCGCTAACTGTCTATTGTTTAGGTGTGATTAAAGTTGGTAGTTGTAGTATGTAATGTTGTTAATGGACTGAAAGTGGTAGATTAGACATCAGAACACCGGATCGGGAGTTATAAGCAGTCAAAACCCGTTGACCGAGCATGACCAAGCCTTTTCTGGGTAACCCAGAAAATTTAAGAACAAGCCTGACAGGCCGTTTGACCGGCCTTGATCTTGCTACTGACAAGTTGTTAGGAGGTTAAGTTGTGTTTATGTTATACACTGACATGAGTACTACACAACCATAGCACTTTCAAGCCCTGGATAATCACTGGCTGGAAGATATAAACGGTGAAACCTCGTCGACCATTCAACTTGAGTGTTCTTGGTAACCCAGAAACTCATAAGAAGTGTCTGACAAGATTTTTGAAGGCTTAGATCTTGCTTCTTGTTGATATATGGACTCTGTGACTGGTCAAGCAATATACTCTGGTAGTTAGTCTATAGAGCCCGACGACTAGAACACCCAAACAGTAACCGGCTGGCAAGATATAAGACCATAAAGGTCGTTGACCGGCATTAACTAGGCGTTTCTGGGCAGCCCAGAAAGGAAGAACAGCCTTGAGGGGTTGGTTTGACCGGCCGTGTGAACTTGTAGAGATATTTTTAAGCAGTGAAGTGACCATAGACGTGTAGTACTACATTAGTACTACACTTTCATTGGATTAGATTGTCCAGAAACCAAATTAATTGCCAGAAAAATTGAGTCAAACTGAGCCCCTGGACATTGACCATCGTGTTCTTGAGGTGATGAAGAACACCTATAGTGACACTTCTGTCGCTAAAGGTCTTTAGCGACAGGGGATTTTTGAAAATTAGTTTTATTAATTAAAATAAATTAAAATTATTACTAAGTAATTAATAAAAAAATTTAAAAATTCATTTTTAATTATAATAAATAATTTTTAATATTTTGGCATAAAATTTTATTAATATTTAATTTATTTAAATATTAATGATAATAAAAGTAATTAATAATAAATTACTTAAAAATAATATTAATGATTTAAAAATCATTTTAAATAATAATAAATTATTTAAAAATAATATTAATTATTTAAAAATCATTATTAATAAAAATAAATTATTTAAAAATAATGTTGATGATTTAAAAATCATTTTAAATAGTTATTAAATATTAAAAAAATAATATTAATAACTTAAAAATCATTTTAAATGATATTAAATCATTTAAAAATTATTTTGAGCATTTAAAAATTATGATAAATATTATCTAAAGCATATAAATAAGATATTAAAACTTTTAAATAAAGTTATTGAAAAACTAATTCGATAGCTATTCAATGAAGCTATAAAATATCGAACGGGCTCTAAAATCAACCCAGACACTACTATTTTAATTTGAAATTAATTGTTATCATTTCTAATGACTGTTATAACATATATAGGTTGCCAGTATACTTTCAAATAACTTAAGTAACCGATCGTGATAAAAGGCAAGTTTTTATAACTTCATTTAATGTCAATATTAAAAGTAAGTCTTGTAAAGTGATATACGAAATTGTTATAAACCTTATTCGTGATATATGTGATTTGAAAAATATTATGACTTATTGTTCAAGCATAACTAAGACATATGAACCATTACTTGCGTAAATTATTTTTGATTTGATATCAAAGCATAGACTGTGGTGAAAGCAGTATTGCTTGGTACAATTATATATATACTGATACTATCAATGACTGATAGTTTTACATTGATCGGGTGGTTATTAATGACCGGCAATTTTACACTGACCAGGTGGTTGCATAGGATGATATGTATACTCGTAGCTGGTATGGTTGGCCAAATCAACCCGGGTTGTTAAGTCTTTATGACTGACAGAAACTCGTAATATGTGGGGTTTGGCAGATCAAACCTCAGTATATATATGTGGAAAATACTCTGGACTAAATGTTCCTTCATTTCAGATATTGTGTGAGTATAAACTGTAATTGTTTAAAACTTGCTGAGCATTTTCTTTTCCTTTGTAGCTGCATCAAATACCCTAGAAGGTTCAGGAAATCTTACATGTGGGTAGAAGCAAATTTATGGAAACAAATATTTATTGTATTAAGACTAAGAATGTAACTTGGTATTTCTATGATGTAATAGTTGAACAGTAGGTAACCTGATATTATTATGTTGTTAAGTTATTAGTTGAATGGTTTTACATTATTAATAGTGAATAGAATCAAGTACAATATCTATATGAACTATACATCTGAATGAGGGTATTGAATGATCTTGGGAGTTCTGTAAGCACTAAGTTCGCTCCTCAGTTCCAAGAACAATCTTATCATTTGTACTATGAATGTCAGATAGATAGGAATTATTGATATACAAGAAATATCTGTATGATCATAAATCTATACATCCAAGTGAGGGTATCAAGATATGATAGTTGTTATGACTAGAATTCTTAACTGATTGGGATACTGTGAATTTTGGATATATAGAAGTTATTATCTTATAGAATATTTACGTGAGCACCGAATCTGCTTTAGGAAATGTAGAGAATTTGGGGGCGTCATAATTTGGTATCAAAGCCTTAGGTTAGAAACCTTAGGAGGAAACCCTTAGGCTATAACCTCAGAAGTATTTATACGATAAAGGATATAAGCTCAAATAGAGTTATTATGAGAGAGGAAAAGTTGTTAGGAAAGTTAATAGCTAAGAATACTAATAAAGTATTAAGTTATGATTTTTAGATACTAATCAATTTTATAAAACTGATTGTAAGATGTCAAAAGAACGTCAATTAATCATGGCAGAGCTAGTCATAGATGCGGTACAATTGCAGATAGTACTCCCTCGCCATGCCTGGATAGAAGGGACAGGGTCTTCAAGTTCCCGATCAAGATCTAGAGTGGCTCAAGAGGTTAAGTTTCTATAGGAGAGGTTGTTGAAGTTGGAGAAGATGGTGGAAAAGCTGAAGAAGAAGATAGCAACAAAGAAGAAAGAACTTTAGACTAAGGAATTTTCATAATATAGCTAACGATAGGGATAAATTGCTAGTCGGATAGGCTATGTAGTTTATTTTCTGTCTTGCGTATAACTAGTGATCTAAAATGAGTCACTAGATATGTATATATAGACTTGCAATGTGAAATACAAATTTTTGTTTATCAAACTGAGATGTTTAATTATTGAACTTGTATTTATACTTAGTTATTTGTTATATTTAGATAAATGGCACACAGAAGAAGAACTCGTGGAGAACTTGAGCAAGAACAGGAAGAGGAAAATCCAACCCAAGCCCTGGTAAATATTTTGGTGGGAGCTTTGCAAGAAAGGCAAGCTAATGCGGTACCAGCTGCACCCAATAACCCAACCACAACCCAGTTGAATGATTTTAAACTAGTGGGACCACCAAAATTCAAAGGAACTGATGAACCCATAAAAACTCAGATATGGGTTATCGAGATGGAAAAAATGTTTAAAGTAACAAAGGTGAATTATGACCAAAAGGTAGATTTTGCCACTTTTTTTTGAAGGATGAAGCTAACCACTGATGGGAAGCAAACAAGGGGAGAGCTGGAGAAGGTGCTACTAACTGGGACAAATTCAAGGAGTTTTTCTTTGCAAATTACTTTCCAACTTCGATGCAGGATCGTATGGAGGTTCAATTCTAAGAATTGAAATAAGGGGAGATGACGGTGTCACAATACGCAGCCAAATTCAACGAGTTGGCTAGGTTCGCATCACATCAGGTAGATACCGAGGCAAAAAAGACAAGGAGGTTTAAAGAGGGGCTGAAACCCCAAATTAGGAGCAGAGTATCGGCATTTCAGGTGAAGACTTTTGCGGAGATACTGGAGAAGGCCATTATAATAAAGAAGGAAGGAGAAGCTTTATTACAGTTCAATAAAGGGAAGAAGGTTATTACCGGAAAGGGAAACACGAGTGGGAGCAACAACAACAACAATAACAATAACAACAACAACAATAGAAGGTGGGAGGTAGCTTGTCCAAACAACCTTGGAAAAGGAGGGTATAACCCTAACAACAATGCCAATAAAGGAGGTAACAACAACAACAACCAAAAGATGGAGCGCTGTCAGACATGTGGAAAGAATCATAAAGGGGCATGTTATTTTAAAGGGAGGACTTGCTATACTTGTGGAGAAGATGGGCATTATTCCAACTGGTGTCCTAAAAAGAGGGATAAGAGCAAGAATGTCAAATGTTTTAACTGTGGGGAAGAGGGTGATGTATCTAAGTTTTGTCCAAAACATAAGAAGGTGAATGTGGGAGGATTTCAAAATTTCAACAATAACCCAGGAGCAGCGGCTGCAGGAGTTACTCAGAATTGTCGTAATGCAATGACTTTTAACATGATAGTGAGGGATGCAGTGGTGGCACAAGATGTGGTGATAGGTATCATAACAATTGATGCTGTAAATGCTTATGTGTTATTCGATTCCGGTGCTTCTTGTTCGTTTGCATCTGTTGATTTTGTTAAGAGATTAAAAATGCCATGTGAAGATTTAGATGCACCTTTCAATGTAGAAATTGCTAACAAAGAAATAATCCCTGTTCATGCAGTATATAAGAATTGTACTGTAGAAATTTAGGGACATACGTTACCGGTGAACCTTATACCTATACAACTAGGGGAGTTTGATGTAATATTGGGGATGGATTGGTTGAGTAGGCATAAGGTAGTAATTGATTGCAAACGGAAACAAGTAAGTTTAAGGACATCATTGAAAATAAAGGTAGTATTCAAGGGAAGTTGTTCACCAAAGCAAGTCCGATGTTTAACGGTTATGCAAGCTAAGAGATTGCTTCGAAAGGGTGGTACAGGGTATTTAGCATATGTGGTGGATACAAGGAAAGAAGGGGGAAAGTTAGATCAAATACCTATAGTAAATAAATTTTTGGACGTGTTTCCAAGTGATCTACCCGGCCTTCCATCTGACAGAGAGATTGAGTTTGTAATTGACCTTGCACCGGGTACGGCACCAGTTTCAAAGGCACCATATAGGATGGCACCGGTAGAATTGAAGGAATTGCATGTTCAGTTACAAGAACTCTTAGATAAGAAGTACATCCAACCTAGTATTTCACCATGGGGAGCACCTGTGTTGTTTGCAAAGAAGAAGGATGGGACATTAAGATTATGTATAGATTATCGGGAGTTAAATAATTTGACCATCAAGAATAAGTACCCTTTACCAAGGATTGACGATTTTTTTGATCAATTAAAAGGAGTGGAGCATTTTTTGAAAATTGACTTACAATCAGGTTATCATCAACTGAAGGTAAGAAAAGAAGATGTACCGAAGACCGCCTTTAGGACCCGATACGGACATTACAAATTTCTTGTGATGTCTTTTGGGTTAACAAACGCACCACCAACTTTTATGGACTTAATGAATCGAGTATTTAGATCATGCTTGGATAAGTTTGTGGTAATGTTTATTGATGATATCTTAATATACTCTAAGATACGGGAGGAACATGCGGAGCACTTGAGAGTGCTATTAGAGATATTGAGAAAGGAAAAACTCTACGCAAAATTTTCCAAGTGTGAGTTCTGGTTAGAAGAAGTCCAGTTCCTAGGTCACGTAATTAATAAGAATGGGGTAGCAGTGGATCCAGCAAAGATAGAAACAAATATGAATTGGGATCAACGAACGACACCAACAGAAGTTTGCAGTTTTCTTAGTTTGGCAGGGTACTATCATCATTTTATAAAAGATTTTTCCAAAATAGCTACCCTACTAACCAATTTGGTTCAAAAGACTGTGAAATATAATTGGACGGACAAGTGTGAAGAGAGTTTTTCAAGAATTGAAGATATTGTTGAGTAGGGCACCAGTATTATCATTACTAGATGAAACTGAGGGTCTTGTGGTTTATAGTGATGCTTCACACAGGGGTTTAGGATGTGTGTTAATGCAACATGGGAAGGTGATCGCCTATGCTTCGCGACAACTTAAAGATTATGAGAAAAGGTATCCTACTCATGATCTGGAGTTAGCCGCAGTAGTTTTTGCTTTAAAGATATGGTGACATTATTTGTATGGGGAAAAGTGTGAAATATACACAGATCACAAAAGTCTAAAGTATATTTTTACACAGAAGGAGTTGAATATGAGGCAGAGAAGGTGGTTAGAGTTAATCAAGGACTTTGATTGCGAGATCCTATATCATCCTGGTAAAGCCAATGTAGTTGCAAATGCATTGAGCCGAAAGAATCAAGAGAGGTTGAATACCATTACAAACAACGAGGTACTGATAAAAGAGTTTGAAAAACTCGAGATTGAAGTAAGAGCTCCAACTAACTTTAATCAGAAGCTATTTGTGATAGAGACAACCTTAACCTTAATGGATAAAATCAAAGAGATGCAGGAGAAAGATGAAGCATGCCAAAAATGTAAGGCCGAGATAACTCATGAGAAGAATATTAAATTTTGACTGGATAAAGAAGGAGTACTGAGGTATGAGGATAGAGTATGGGTTCCAGTGGTACAGTTATTGAAAGATGAAATCTTAGCAGAAGCCCACAGTTCCAAGTTTGCTGTACATCCGGGAAGTACTAAGATGTATAAGAACTTGAGTCAACATTTTTGGTGGTCGAACATGAAGAAAGAGATAGCAGAATGGGTAAGCAAATGTCTCACATGCTGAGCATCAACGACCGAGTGGATTGCTACAACCTCTACCGATTTCTGAATGGAAGTGGGAGCACATCACCATGGAATTTATGGTAGGACTTCCTGTCACTCAGAAAGGCCACAATACTATCTGGGTAATAGTTGATCGTCTCACCAAGTCAGCCCATTTTCTACCTATCAAGGTTACTTATAATCTCGATCAGTTGGCCAAGTTATACATAAAAGAGATTATTTCGAGACATGGAGTTCCTGTATCCATAGTGTCAGACAGAGATCCACGATTTACTTCAATTTTTTGGAGGAGTCTTCAGGCACACTTGGCAACCCAGCTGAAATTGAGTAGAGCATATCACCCACAAACCGATGGACAAAGTGAGAGAACCATTCAAATGCTAGAAGATATGTTGAGAACCTGCATTATGGATTTTAAAGGGAGTTGGGAGGACCAGTTACCTTTGGTAAATTTTGCATACAATAACAGTTATCATGCCAGTATTGGAATGGCACCGTACGAAGCCCTGTTTGGAAGGAAGTGTAGAACACCTTTATGCTGGGATGAAGTTGGGGAAAGACAAATGTTTGGACCTGAGTTAGTTCAACAAACCACGGAGAAGATTCGAATTATACGACAACGGTTGCAAGCATCTCAAGACCGACAGAAGAAATATACAGATCAACACAGACAGATAAAGGAGTTTAGTGTTGGGAGTCATGTCTTTCTGAAAGTATCTCCTTGGAAAGGCAAGATTCATTTTGGTAAAAAGGGAAAGCCAAGCCCGAGATTCATTGGCCCATTTCAAGTATTAAGGAGAATAGGTGAAGTAGCCTACGAGGTAGCCCTACCCCCAGAGTTAGGACACATTCATAATGTGTTTCATGTGTCTGTGCTACGTCCATATAAATCTGATTATAAACACGTGATAAACTATGAACCTGTTCAGATAGAGAAAGATTTATCGTATGTAGAAGTTCCTGTACAGATAGTTGATCGGAAAGAACAGGTGTTGAGAAATAAGGCTATATCATCGGTTAAACTAATATGGAAGAATCATGATGTTGAAGAAGTTACATGGGAGCTGGAAGATAAAATGCGAGAAGATTTTCCGCTTTTGTTTTCATAGGGTGTGATTTCAATTTCGGGACGAAATTCTTATAAGAGGGGGTGATTGTAATATTCCAAACTTTAAATAGGAATATTAATAAATATATTTTATATTTTGTATGATGTGTATTTAACCTTATTATTAGTATATATAATTATATATTAACACATAAGATATAACTATGTGCAGATATATGGAAGGTTATATAGGTAAACCATAATTGAAATTTTTATTTAAATAAAGGAATCCTAACCCTAATCAGTTATAATAAATAAGAATTATAACAAAAGATATTGATAATGTTATATGGGATTATGAATATTTCAATATATTAATTTAATATATGAGGAATTAAGGAATTAATTACAAAGGAATTTTAAGGAACCCCTAATTAAGGATTAGGAAACCCTAACTCTAATTATAAACCCTAATTCTAAATTGATAAACCCTAGTTGTTCATTATTGTCTATAAACTTTCTAAAGAGAATAGGAAATGACTAAATTACCGTTGTATTTAAGTGGAAAATTACCAAAATACCCTTAATACATGTAAAATGACTAAAATGCCCTAATTTTGTTTTGTTTTAAATGAGATAAGCATAAATCTTTTACTTGGCAAGTAAAAGATTTGCCTTATTTCATTTTACCACAAAGGTTTGACAACACAACCTCTTCAATTAATGATATAGGCTTTCTTGTCAAAATAAAAGAGGAATTAGGTTTTTAACTCTACTTGAACTTTTCATATAAGGTAAGGTTCTAAGAACACAAAGCCACGAAATTTGTACTTAACATACATAGCCAACTGACTCATAAAACCTTTCCCAGCAAGCCAGAAACAGAATCAAGAAGGAAAGAATCAAAAAGTACTCAAAAAGGTTAAAAACCTAACCCTAACTTAATTTTAGATTTTTGAATAGTTAATTGTTGTTGTTATTGGTTAATAATGTTAATTAGTAAGTTATTTAGTGATCTGGGTTGCTAAAACACGAATCCATAACATTTAAAAGCATCAAAATGGAGTTTTAAGAAAAACTGTCAAAGTTGCAAAGCAGGGTTTGACAACGAATGTCAACCATTGTATCTCGCTAACTGTCTATTGTTTAGGTGTGTTTAAAGTTGGTAGTTATAGTATGTAATGTTGTTAATGGACTGGAAGTGGTAGATTAGACATCAGAACACCGGATCAGGAGTTATAAGCAGTCAAAACCCGTTGACCGAGCATGACCAAGCCTTTTCTGGGTAACCCATAAAATTTAAGAACAAGCCTGAAAGGCCATTTGACCGCCCTTGATCTCACTACTGACAAGTTGTTAGGAGGTTAAGTTGTGTTTATGTTATACACTGACATGAGTACTACACAACCATAGCATTTTCACGCCCTAGATAATCACTGGCCGGAATATATAAATGGTCAAACCTCGTTGACCGTTCAGGTTGAGTGTTCTGGGTAACCCAGAAACTCATAAGCAGTGTCTGACAAGATTTTTGAAGGCTTAGATCTTGCTTCTTTTTGATATATGGACTCTGTGACTGCTCAAGCAATGTACTCTGGTAGTTAGTCTATAGAGCCCGACGACTAGAACACCCAAACAGTAACCGACCGACAAGATATAAGACCATAAAGGTCATTGACCGGCATTGACTAGGTGTTTCTGCGCAGCCCAGAAAGGAAGAATAGCCTTGAGGGGTTGGTTTGACTGGCCGTGTGAACTTGTAGAGATGTTTTTAAGCAATGAAGTGACCATAGACGTGTACTACTACATTAGTACTACACTTTCATTGGATTAGATTGCCCAGAAACCAAATTGATTGCCAGAAAAATTGAGTCAAATTGATCCCCTGGACATTGACCATCGTGTGCTTGAGGTGATGAAGAACACCTATAGCGACACTTCTGTCGCTAAAGGTCTTTAGCGACAGTCGATTTTTGGAAATTAGTTTTATTAATTAAAATAAATTGAAATAATCAATAAATAATTCTGAAAATTAATTTTTAATTATAATAAATAATTTTTAATTTTTTGACATAAAATTTTATTAATATTTAATTTATTTAAATATTAATGATAATAAAAGTAATTAATAAATTACTGAAAAATAATATTAATGTTTTAAAAATCATTTTAAATCATAATAAATTATTTAAAAATGATATTAATGATTTAAAAATTATTATTAATAAAAATAAAGTTGATGATTTAAAAATCATTTTAAATAGTTATTAAATATTTAAAAAATAATATTAATAACTTAAAAATACTTTTAAATGATATTAAATTATTTTGAGCATTTAAAAATTATGATAAATAATATCTAAAGCATATAAATAAGATATTAAAACTTTTAAATAAAGTTATTGAAAAACTAATTCGATAGCTATCCAATGAAGCTATAAAATACCGAACGGACTCCAAAATCAACACATACACTACTAGTTTAATTAGAAATTAATTGTTATCATTTCTAATGACTGTTATAACATATATAGGTTGCCAGTATACTTTCAAATAACTTAAGTAACTGATCGTCATAAAAGGCAAGTTTTTCTAACTTCATTTAATGTCAATATTAAATGTAAGTCTTGTAAAGTGATATACGAAATTGTTATAAACCTTATTCGTGATATCTGTGATTTGAAAAAGGTTATGACTTATTGTTCAAGCATAATTAATATATATGAACCATTACTTGCGTAAATTATTTTTGATTTGATATCAAAGCATAGACTGTGGTGAAACCAGTATTGCTTGGTACAATTATATAAACTGATACTATCAATGACCGGCAGTTTTACATTGACCGGGTGGTTATTAATGACCGGCAGTTTTACACTGACCGGGTGGTTGTATAAGATGATATGCATACTCCTAGTTGGTATGGTTGGCCAAACCAACCCGGGTTGTTAAGTCTTTATGATTGACAGAAACTCGTAATATGTGGGGTTTGGCAGATCAAACCTCAGTATATATATGTGAAAAATACTGTGGACTAAATGTTCCTTTATTTTAGATATTATGTGAGTATAAACTGTAATTGTTTGAACCTTGCTGAGCATTTTAAAGCTCATCCTTGCAAATATTCTTTTCCTTTGCAGCTGCATCGAATACCCCAGAAGGTTCAAGAAATCATACATATGAGTAGAAGTAAATTTATGGAAACAAATGTTTATTGTATTAAGACTAAGACTATAACTTGGTATTTTTATGATGTAATAGTTGAACAGTTGGTAACCTGATATTATTATGTTGTTAAGCTATTAGTTGAATGGTTTTACATTATTAATAGTCAATAGAATCAAGTACAGTATCTATCTGAACTATACATCTGAAGGAGGGTATTGAATGATCTTGGGAGTTCTGTAAGCACTGAGGTCGCTCCTCAGTTCTAAGAACAATCTTATCATTTGTACTGTGAATGTCAGATAGATAGGAATTATTGATATGCAAGAAATATCTGTAAGATCATAAATCTATACATCCAAGTGAGGGTATCTAGATATGATAATTGTTCTGATGAGAATTCTTAACTGATTGGGATACTGTGAATTTTGGATTTATAGAAGTTATTATCTTATAGAATATTTTTGTGAGCACCGAATCTGCTACAGGAAAATGTAGAGAATTTGGGGGCGTCACAGACAGGGTAGCACCATCATCCCGATGATATTGGCTGAGATGCTGCGGTCAGCCACTTACTGTATTACCCACCCGAAGGGGTTCTTCAGAGGAAGTTCGATCTTACTGTACATATTGCTGATGTCCCATATCCGACTGATTGGATCTTTCAGGTATCATGGGTATTATTTTTCCCATGATATAGCTATGTCCTATTCCTTTCAGCCGATGGAGTGTACCGATGCAGAGACATGGTCGGCATTTTTATCGGATATTGAGCATCCGTTCTTGATTTTGCGATGCTCAGGGTTAGCCTCCACATATAGTTTCATCACCCATTCACCTGGTATAGATTACTTGCCTCTAGCGGGTTTGAGGGGAGTGACTACTTATCATGCCCTAGCTGTTATGAGCCAGTTTGATCAATTCAAGAGCTTGCACCATTTTGAGGGGTCTGCTGATCAGAGGATGTTGGCGTCGTCTATGTCATTAGCTGACTTGGTTCGAGTATATAAGTGTTGGACTCATAGGGAGAGGGCTGAGTTCTCTAGTAGCCATCCAGATCGTTCTCCAGAGTACTCGGCATGGTTGGAGACAGATATGGCAGTAGCTGTACATATTCCTTCAGCTCCTATTATAAATTCAGATGAGGAGGAGCCTATGGAGGGTCCTGACTCTCCTACTGAGGATGAGCTATTCGTAGGTTTGACAGCGGCACTGGTCAGTGATCCACCGACTATCCCCGTAGGCACAGATCTAGCTTTGGCGGATTCATTATTCAGGATGACCTTTGAGTGGGATTCAGCTAGAGCGCAGATGTTAAATGCCTTATCTGGTAGAGATATAGCTTTTATTGAGAGGGATGCACTTCGAGTCGCTCATGATGCAGACTTGATAGAGAGAGAAGAGCTCTGATCTGCCAGAGATGCAGCTATTGTGGACAGGGATGAGACCCGCTCAGCCAGAGATGCAAATTTTACTGAGATCGTGGATACTTTGATTGCTAGAGATGCAGCTTTTGTGGAGAGGGTTGAGGCTATAGCTTCCCGTGATTTCCACATTGTCGATAGTACTGCTCTTTGATCTTATACGCATGTCCTGGTTACCGAGATGAGCGTATATATTGATGACCACAGTGCCACACTGCAGATAACTGTACAGGTTTTGAGTCGTATGGAGGCTGAGAGTATTACACTTACAGCCGCTCCTCCATCTTCAGAGAGAGATGCCATGGTGGCATTGCTGGCCCGCTTATCTTTGGGTCCATAGACTAGCTTTATTTTTCCTGCACAGACTAGATCAGCCATTTTTGTCATGTACAGGGCATTATGTGTACATTAAATAGTTTTATATTAGAGAAATATATTTTTGATTCACTTCCCTGTTTGGAGATGTATCATCATTGCTGAGTGATTACCACTTCTTTAATGACTCGCTGTTGTTGATGTATCTTGAGCTCCTCGTTGATGGACTGACAGTTGAGATGTTAGGGAGTATCTTGGATGGGCCTATTGACCAGGAAGATTGGATATAGCTTCCGTATGGCTTTCGGTGTCTTGGAATTGATTTTTTATTGGTTTTTTATTTTTTCTTGAAGGTCAAACCGCACCGTAAATGGCTGCCGACGTACTCCCGGGTGAAGGGAGATCAGGTCATTCGTAGTTCTGGCTTTTATTAAAGAAGGTTTGAAAAGTATTTGTCTTGGGTTTTGAGTTTGGTTTGATGAGTTTTTGAATTTTTATTTGGTTTGACCGCACCAGTAATGGCTACCTACGTACTCCCGGGTGGAGGGAGATCAGATCATTCGTGGTTCTGGCTTTCTAGTGAAAAATTGAACCTGATTTGATTTGTAGGACCCGGATGCGAGTATGCTTATGCTTCAGACATATTACATTTTCATGGTGTCTGAATTGATGAGTTGGGGAAATTCGTTCCTTTCCATTTCTTGCAATCTGATAGCTCCTCCCGTCAATACTTCCTTGATAATGAAAGGGCCTTCCCAATTAGGGGCGAACTTTCCTTTAGCCTCATCTTGATTGTCTAAAACTTTCTTCAGCACCAAATCATTTTCTTTGAATTACCGTATTCGGACTTTCTTGTTGTAGGATCAAGCGATCCTTTACTGATATAACTGTTCGTGGAAAATGGTTGTAGCCTTTTTTCATCTATCAGGGACAGTTGGTGATATCGATCTTGCAACCATTGATCCTCATTTATCTGAGCATCAATCAACACTCGTAAGGATTCCATCTCTACTTCTACGGGGGTGACTGCTTCCATGCCATAGACCAATGAATACCCAGTAAAGGTGCGCATTGACGTCCTATATGCTAAAAGGGTTAGAGGCAGCATGTCAGGCCATTCTTTGTGATTGGCGGACATTTTTTGCATGATCTTTTTGATGTTTTTGTTGGCCACTTTGACATCACTATTTATTTTGGGTCGATAGATGATGGAGTTGAGATGCTTGATGTGGAACTTACTGCACAGTTCTATCATCATCTGATTGTTCACGTTCTTGACGTTGTCTAATATGATCACCACTGGTTGTCTATACCGACAGACGATATTGTTTCTGAAGAAACCAATAATGACCTCTTTTGTGACTTTGAGAAAAGAGGCTGCTTCAACCCATTTGATGAAGTAATCGATCATGGAGAAAATGAATCGATGACTATAGCTGGCTTTTGGTTCCACTGGACCAATAACCTCCATTCCCCACATGGAGAAAGGCCATGGTGAACTCATGTTGTGTAGTTCATTTGGAGGAGAGTGTATGGCATTTCCATGTACTTTGGATTGATAAAATCTCTTAACGTGATCGTCGCAATCAGCTTTGAGAGAGATCCAATAATGACAGGTTCTTAATATCTTCCTGGCTAGTAGATGACCGCTTATGTGTGGACCACAGACTCTACCGTGGATTTCATCAATAAGGCTTTGGGCTTGTTCTTTATCAAGGCATCTTAACATGCGTATTCCAGCATCTCTTTTGTAGAGGGCATCTCCTCTTAGATAGAACTTCATAGCCATTTTGTGAATCCACTTTCGCACAAATTGGCTTGCACCAGTGGGTGTAGATCCATCTCGTAGATATTCCTTGATGTCTTGATACCAAGACTGCTTAACAGGAGGTATTTCATCTGATACTTCTCCAATATAATTCTTGTATATCGGGGCTTTCTGAACTGTGAATTTGATGCAGGGATTCCTAATCCTATCGGTTATACGGATTAATGAAGCCAACGTTGCCAATGCATCAGCGAAATCTTTCCTACCACGAGGAATATGGCTGAACATTATATCTTTAAATTCTAGGGATATTCTGATGATCTGTCAATGATAGGGTAGCAAATGCAGTTCTTTGGTGTGATATGCCCAGTGGATTGTCTAATGACCAACTCAAAGTCTCCAAGGACCAGTAAGTGTTTGATACCCATGGATTGGGCTAGTTTCAACCCCATTATACAACCTTCATACTTAGCCGTGTTGTTGGTGTTGCCAAATTAAAGTTTGGTAGCCACGGGATATTGTTCTCCTGCACCAGATATAAGGACTGCCCCAGCTCCGGCACCTTCCATGTTTACTGCTCCGTTAAAATACATTTTCGATGGTTGGACTGTATTCTCTTGCTGGAGTTGTTGAATTTTCATGATTCCATCATCTGGGAAATAAGTCTCCAGGGGCTCGAACCCTCCTGAAGGTGCTTCAGCTAATTGATCTGCAATGCCTTGACCCTTGATTAACTTCTGAGTCACATAGACAATGTCGAGTTATTGTAAAATCAACTACCATTTGGACAGTCGATAATTCAACATTGGCTTGCTGAATACATATTTGAGTGGATCCATGTGGGATATGAGGTAAGTCGTGTGTCCATGGAGGTAATGTTGTAACCTCAAGCCGGCGCATGCTAATGCACAATATGTTTTCCCGATCAGGGTGTATTTCTATTCATCACTACTAAATCTTTTACTGATGTAGTAGATGGCTCTTTCTTTGCTACTATCATCTTTTTATCTTAGCATACAGCCCATTGCATTGGCATTGACGGATAGGTACATGAACATAGGAACCCCACCCTTCGGAGGTACCAATACTGGTGCTTCGATTAGTTGCCTCTTGATGGCAAGGAAGGCTTGTTGACAATCCTCATTCCATTTAGTGGAGGCATTATATGGGCTCATAGGTTGCTGTAAGCTGGGAAATTAATCGGCTTATGAAGTTGATCCTTCCCAGAAACCCACGTATCTCCTTCTCTATTTGAGGTACTGGCATATCAGTGATGGCTTTGATCTTGGCAGTGTCTAGTTCGATGCCGTAATTACTCACCAAGAATCCTAATAGCTTGCCTGCTTTGATGCCAAAAGCACATTTAGCGAGATTCAGCTTAAGGTTATACTTGTGTAACCTATTGAACAGCTTCCTGAGATGGTCGATGTGATTTTCCTCCCTCCAGGATTTGGTGATGATGTCATCCATATAAACCACTATTTCTTTGTGCATCATATCATAAAATAGGGCCATCATTGCTCGCTGATACGTGGCTCCGGTATTGATGAGGCTGAAGGATAGTCGCCTATAACAGAAGATTCCCCAGGGAGTGATGAAAGCTGTTTTCTCCCGATCCTCTTCAGCAACCATGATTTGATGGTAACCAGCAAAGCAATCCACAAAGGAATACATGTCGTACTGCGTCGTATTGTCTATCAGGATGTGGATGAAAGGTACCGGGAAATTGTCATTGAAGTAGGCTTTGTTCAAATCCCGGTAATCCACACATACTCGTACCTTCCCTCTGAGCTTAGGCACTGGGACTATGTTTGAAAGCCACTCTGGATAGGTTGATACCATGATAATCCCGACTTTGAATTGTTTAACGACTTCTTCTTTAACTTTCAGACTCCATTTAGGTTTCAATCGCCTAAGCTTTTGTTTGACTAGCTTGAACCCGTCTTTGATGGGCATGCGATGAATGACAATGTCAGTAGAGAGGCCAATCATGTCTTTATATGACCATGAAAATACATCCTGGAATTGTGTTAGGAGTTCGATCAGGTCGGCTTTTTGGTCTGGTGTGAGGTCTAAATCTATCTAGATTTCTTTGATGTTTTCGGAGGTTCCTATGTTGATAGTGGTGGTTTCGTCGAAGTTTGGTTTGGGTTTTTCTTTGAACCATTCTTTGATCTCCTCGGGCAACTCATAGTCATCTTCCTCCTCTTGATCAATATCCATCAAGTCGAAGTTCAGTTCTACATCAAAGTCATAGTCATTTTGATAGGTTGGTATCTCATCAGCAGAGACAAATACATCCAGCGCTTGAATCCCTTTTCGACCAAGGCAAGGGACACTGCTCTAGTTATCCAAGGTCAGATCCTCATGAACCAGGAGGATAAGGGATATTTTGATTATCTGTCTTGTCTTAGATGATGACTGAGACATCCTTTATAATAGGGCCAAGGTTTTTCTTTGAACTGCCCCCTTTTTCCTTTTTGATGCGAGGAATTTGAATCTGATCCTCGTCTTTGCTATCTGGGATCTCATCATTCATACCCTTGTAGTTTATGATGATTCGCATGTTAGCGAATGGGTCTCGTCCTTCGTATGGGATCTTTTTTTTTCATTTTTGCTATCTGCCTCATGCTTGAGGGCTTTTCTTTCCTTGACAGGTATGATCGGAGGAAATAGCATTGTTGATACTATAGTAGGGATCTTCCTCATTAGTTTTACCCATCCGATATTAGTAAGATTTGGCAAAAGTATGGTGGAAGCATGAGCCTTGGGATGCTTATGCGAGTTCCTGCAATTTGCCCTGGATGAATATCCCAATCCTGCTCTCCCAGTCTGACTTGGGATTTGTATCGGACTCTTGATACCTTGCTGATTCTTTACTAACCCTTCTCCAGGTTTGAAACCCAGAGATACCATTTCTTGGCCCACTGTCATTACTTTGGTAGAGACCTGAAGCTTCAAGGCTGGTGCTCCGATAGGTAGATACTACGTATCACTCACCTCCAGAGCTTGAAAACTTACAGGTTCAATCCCTGCATCCAGGCTGATCACTAGCATGTCTCCCTGTATGCAGATAGGGTTTTCTGGTTCAGCATTGACCGTGATGAGGTTGTCGTTGATATTGTATTTGAGCTATTGATGAAGGGTGGATGGCACTGCCCCTGCCATGTGAATCCATGGCCTGCCCAGCAACAGGTTATATCCAGTGGTTATATTGAGCAACTGAAAGGATATGTAGAAAGTGTGTGCGCCAATCTCCAACGGTAGCTCTATTTCTCCCATAGCTTGGTGTCGCGATCCATCGAAAGCTCGGATGACCATACGGTTGATTTTGATCCGATTCGGGTTGATCTTCATTCTTTCCAAGGTATCGTAGGGACAGATGTTAAGGGATGATCCTCCGTCGATGAGTACCCCTTCAATCACATACCCAGAAGACATCACAGCTATGCACAGGGACTTATGATGGCTTGTTCCCTCTGCAGGGATATCATCGTCAATGAAATAAATCACATTGCTGTTTAAAATATGTTTCACCACATGATGGAATTTCTTAGCATCTATGGTATGTGGCAGATGGGCTTCTTCTAGAACTTTCACTAGAATGTTGCGATGGTCCACTGAGGATAAGACCAAGTCTATGATGGACATTTGCTTGGGCGCATCCTTCAAGCTCTGCACTACCTTGATCTCATTGTGTCCCATCTTTTTAAGGAACTCTTCAATTTTCTCATCATCCACCTTTGCTTTAGGTTTGATGACTGGTTTGATCACCCGCTGAGGCAGGTATAATGGATTGTCCTTTTGTACAACGGTAATGTTGTTTGAGGTGGACCCTTCATCATTCCTATAGTTCTATGGGACCCGTTTCAGACTGATAATTGGATACTGGGGTCTGAAGGGCAATATCAAAGGCTCGGGTGCGTCCACCTTCACAGGATTTTATATTTCTTGGACCCCTTTCCCTGGCAGTACTAAGGGTTTGAGGGTTGACTCCTCATTATAGAAGATGACAGCTACAATACCTTGATTCCATACAGTGGGGATCCAGAGAGTTTCTTCATCCGGGAGGTCGAGAAGTTGATTTCCCCTTATCAGGTCACCATTTTCAATCATGTCTTGAATCAGGTTACGAAGCACCTACTAATCCTCAGTATCATGGCCGAGTGAATTGGAGTGGTACTGACATATTTGATCAGGTTTGAATTTTCTAGCCTGAGGGTTCAATGGTGGTAACAAGTCTGCAACCATTCCCTCGTTGATTAGCATCTGGAGGATTTCTTCTATTGACTAGTTTAGGTTGGTGAAGTTCCTTTGAAATAGGAATTTTCCACTAGTTTGGATGCTTGCTTCTTCAACCCCTTTGTCAGTCCAGGATTCATGCTCTTGAGACCGGTTATAATCCCTCATGGGATTGATCTCGGGTGTGGGAGCACAATCGATATCAGACCGGTTGGCCCGTTTAATCATTTTCCTGGTAATCTGATGCTGGTAGACGACCAGTTTTGCTCATTGGTCAATTCATTTCTTGATAGAGTTTATTTCTTGCTCTATCAGGAAGCTTTTTTTAAAACTCCCCAACTGTCTGGGGTGCTATTGATGGATGGAGTTGATTCTCCCACATAACGGAGGTACTTGGATCCTTCTCCATTTGTGGTGCTGATCATATTGACATTCTCCTCTTTACGCTGTGGTAGAGGATTGTCCTGTACATGGGGTTGCTTAGGCTTTGTGACCACAATCTCTCCATTGTCGATCAAATCTTGGATCTTGTGCTTGAGAGACCAACAGTCTTGTGTGTCATAACCTGGAGATCCAGAGTCGTAAGCACACTTCTTGCTTGAGTCAAAATTTTGTCCACCAGTGTTGGTGGGTGGAAGGAGTTGGACAATCTTCTTCTGAGCTGTCAAAAGCTTGAACACATTATTGAGTAAATCCCCTGGAGTGGTGAAAGTTCTTCTACGCCTGACCTCCATATTCTTCTAGACAGAAGGGTTTGAAGGCTGTGTTGGAGCTTGAAAAGGAGTATAATTCCTCTTTTGAATGGGCATACTGTTTGACTCGCCCATTGTATTCTGTCCTTGCGATACTAAGGACACTTCTTCATCTTTCTTTTTATGTACCCTCTGTGGATTACTCCCGTAATTTACGGACTGGATATGTTCATCGACAGCTTCGAGGGTGGTAAAGATCTTTTATTTTCCTGGACTTGAGCCCCATTTTTGCCATTTCACCATGTTTGATCATTTTAGAGAATGGTTTTCCTATGCCTGCTAGGACCCTCTCATAATATGGCGCTTCTTGGATGTCGATGAAGGTCATGACTATATCAAACTCAGTCATGGCTAGGGTGACATGTGATGTAAGCCATCTCCATTGTTGGGCATACTCTCTTAATAATTCAGTGTTATTTTTCTTGATTTTGGTTATTTGGTATCTGTCTAGTGCTAGATGATATTGGAAGCTATACTGACTGAGGAAGGCATGGGCCAGCTCTTCCCAACTGTGAATCTTAGAATTTTCTAGGCGGGAATACCAGGCTCTGGCCTCTCCAGTTAGACTCTTTTAAAATAACTGCATCCAATGTTTCTCGTCCTCTGCATAGGATCCGAGTTCTCCGATGAACACTTTTAGATGTTTATAAAGATCTCCCAATCCATCATATTTCTCGAAATTAGGAGTTCTAAATTTCTTGGGATAACGAGCTCTGGGGAAAATACAAAGGTCAGAGTAATTAACAGTGCCGAATGCCCCAGTCCCTTTGTTAGACCGGAGAGTTTCTTCCATTTGTTGTACTTTCTTTAGAAGGTCACCAGCTTCCTGTTCTTTGCTGAGGGTGGTGATTTCAGGGATTTTGTTAGTTGGGTCCTAGTTTTGTGGTCCAGGAATATGAGTTTCGGCCTTTTCAGTCTCTTGACTACCACTACCACCAGGTGCTCCTAGTCTTGTATGAGTTTGGGCTTGCTTCCCTTTAAGGGCCTTGCTTTGTTCTCTTAGAAAACCGACTAGTTAAGCTATCTGATTTCTCAGTCCTTTGAACTCTTCCCTAGACACAGGGGTAGATTCTAGTTGAGCACTCGAAGTCATGTCCGTGGATGGACTTAGTGCTTTCTTAGACTTAGATCTAGTGACAACACCAATTTTTCACCTACACCAAAACGTAGGCTAGTCAATTTCCTGAGATAGGTAGGGATAAGTTACATGATGTGGTTTTTAATTTTATCCTGCAAAATAAAGGTTAGTTGTTTTGATGACAGGATGACAAGACGTATTTACTAGAATTGAAAACTAGACATTGAATTGAAAGAGAAAGGCATGAAGAAGCTTCCTGTCGAATTTGGATAATCAGAGGCTGACCTATCTTAAGTTACTCTCGCTCGGTTTTTTGGCATGATGGTCCCCAGATAATCGTAGTCTACTAGGAGGGAAATAAATCTGATCTTTCAACTGGAGCGAATCTGGGTGGTGCATTTTCATGAGCCCCAGAGACTTAGTCGATCCCCAGAGACATTACTTATTACCGACTGGTTTTGCCTCCTTGTGAGAGCAACACAACATACATTCACATACATCGTCCTCACCGAATGCATATGATGATAGTTGGTGCGAAGCACTAATATGGGTGTAAAGCATTAAAAAACAGGAAAGCATTCATTCACATTCATTCAATGTAAAGACGCAGCACGCATTCATTCAATGTGGAGACACAGAATTTATGCATTTATAATTTTGAAAGGGAAATATTTGAAAAGAGTTGAAAGCGGCCTAAGATTTCTACTGTCCCCAGCAGAGTCGCCACCTGTCGACGTTGGTTAAAAAATTCGCGGGTCAGGTCACAACCCGGATCATTCATCTCTTTCTAAGTTATTTATACCCTCACTCTTTTTATTTAAGAAATAGGTTTTCAAGGAAAAAGGCTAACATATATCATGTTGACGATTTCAACATTTTACAGAGTCGCCAGTTGGTAGATTTGAAATGGTTGTACCAACTTAACTGAGTTTTGTCTGAAAAGAGGCCCAATTACTGGACACTGTCGAAACTTGATCTTTGAAACAAAAGTTTTGAGCTCGGGGGCTTGGTTAAGTGTGGGGAAGGTGTTAGGCACCCCACGACTCCCATATAAACACGGTACCGCATCTTTTCAATATTTTCCTTAAAACTGAAATGCGTGTGTTAATGCTGTTTTGAAAATTGGGCCTATGTTTGATTGATTGAAAGTAGTGCTTTGCTTCGTTGAACCTATATACAAAGGGTTTGATTTGATTTGTAAAAAGTCTTTGATTTGATTTGCAAAAGTGTTTGATTTGATTTGCAAAAGCTTTTCTTTTTATTGGATTAAAAATGATGTTTTGAAAGATGGTTATCAAACCCTTACGCTAACATAGGAATTGAAGCCTGTTGATACTTCCATTTTTTATCTTTTCAGCCTTAAGGCATAGTTTGAATGGTGATTGTCGGGCTGTGGAGCATCCTCAACCACAGAATATATACAAATGTTGGTCTCCTCATGGCCATGATAGTCATCGGAGGGACTCTGATACTACAAACCATATTTTCACTATGTTGAGATCTTAAATCCGCATAACCGTTTTAAGGTCTGTTGTATGTACATTTTACAGAAAAACTGGCAGGGTACATCTATAAAGCGGAGTTTGTCCATCGTGGTAATCAGATTCTGATTGATTTGATCATGAATCCCACGATTCCTAGGCTCACATATGAGTAGCCAATAAACCTGCACAGTTCAAATTTGCACAGAAATAGATATATATCCCAAAATTTCCAGAACCGAGGATTCATTCAGTAAATCCGAGTTCGCATGGCCGAAGCGTCTCGTTCCCACTAGATAACGATCTATGGGACGCGAGGTTGCTTTTATAACTGAAACTAGAAAGAAAGCTAGATTTAAGGAAATCTCAGCCATTCTACTTCCCGATTCAGTCTGGACATGTTTTGAACCGTTTGAAAGCTAAAGTTGGCGAGATTTAAATAAATCTAGTCTGCCCGCAGATATGTCAATGCCAATTCATATCAAATGAATGTTTAAAGCAGCAGTCTAATAAAAGCGAGTAAAGAAATATATATATACATAGTTATATATATATAAGCTGTAAAGGGCGATGGATTTTTACGCCGGTGCCCGGACTGGAATTGATATATATATATATATATATATATATATATATATAT
This sequence comes from Panax stipuleanatus, assembly GCA_020205555.1. Lineage (NCBI taxonomy): Eukaryota > Viridiplantae > Streptophyta > Magnoliopsida > Apiales > Araliaceae > Panax > Panax stipuleanatus. The sequence goes on from CM035118.1 coordinate 82,616,822, forward strand.
ATATATATTGAAAGAAACATAGTCAACCAAGACTGGGAAGAAAACCCAGTGGTGGTGAAAGCTGCTTATATATGCATATTTATACATAAAAGTAGTAAAAAGGCCATAGAATAATCCACACCAAACTGAAATGTAAATGTACAGAAAAGTAGTCAACCAGGGACTATGAAGATAACCCAGTAATGGTGAAGGGTGCAAAAGCAGTAAAAAGGCCACAGAATAATCTAGGCCGGATTGAAATATATAAATACATATATATATTGACAAAAACGTAGTCAACCAAGATTTGGAAGAGAACCCATTGGTGGTGAAAGTTGCTTATATATTCATAAATATATATAAAAGCAGTAAACTACCTCACATTTGACATCCGAGCTTGACAGAATTAAAAAGTTAGTATATATACAGTTGAATAAACATAAAAAATAAAAAGCCAAACCCGGACTGGGAAGATAACCCAGTCCGGCGAAGTTGCTTAAAACAAAAATGCTAGTGCACTAAAGCTGTTAGAGTTGACGGATTGTCAATCCGAGTTGTCGAAATGCCAGAAAATGCAGTTATGTACAAAAATGTACCAAATTTTGACGAAAAGGGCCACTGAACTAAGTTCCAGGCATTTTTAGAAAACAAAATTTGATATGCAAGTGAAAAACAGTGCAAAGAAGTAGTATTAACTTTATGATCGTAGAAATACTTACAATGTACTACTAAACGGGCTTTTTGCCAAATCGTAGGCTCTAAACATCAGAATCTACCGGTTATTTTCTGATATGTGGTAGTATGTGGGTATATTTACGTGTTAGAGTGAAAAAATTTGGGTTTAGAAGTGGTGAAAAAGTCAAAAAATCAAATGGGCAGAGTTTCACTACGTTTTAGAATTCTTGAAAATGAGGGGGGGCACATTTATTTATAGGCCAGGGAGCCTTAGATCTACATGCTGCTGCCGCAGGTAGAGGTGCAGCTACCCTGGTGGGGCCCACGTGTCTGGTTGAGTTGTCTGAAAGTATGTGCACTCCGAGCAACGCATAGTCGAAGTCGAAACTTTCTAAATTTTGATCAGAGTGTCCGTTTGAGGCGTTCTATACCTTTCCGGAAAGTCCTCGCCGAGAGTGTCACAATGACATGGGATAAAACATTTTTCGAGTCCAAGAAGACGGGTTCATAACCAGGTCTTTGATTCCCCGCAGTTTATCTGTTAAGCTGTCTTGCGCTGTTTGCACTCGGGATCGTCGTTATGGTTCTTTCTGACCTTGGTGGCATCAATTCAACTTGAGTTTGACTGAATCGGCTTAGGGTTGGTAAAATGACCATTTTTCCCCTCCCGGGGTTGCCCTATTGTCGGCATGGCCTTTGGTTGACTTCCGGGAGTTGTTTCCAAGACTTGGATCCCATTCGAGTCTGTCTGTCCTTAGTGTAATCTCTGAGGTTGACTTGGTCATTCCAGGTTATCTTCTGGAGATGTTGTGGAGCTTCAGATTTATTCCCGAAGTTGACTTGACTTCCCGGGCTGAGACCGGGGCTGATCTGTACCTCCCGAATTGAGACCGGAGCTGAGTTGACATCCCGAGACTAATGTTTGAGGCTGTGGTTGTCCCGATATTTGGTGATCGAGGTTGATTGGAAAGGCCCGATATTGAGATCGGGGTTGATCTGACGGTCTGATTGGAGACTGGAGTTTATTTGATGGCCCGATATTGAGATCGGTGTTGATCTGACGGTCCAATTAGAGATCGGAGTTAATTTGATGGCCCGATATTAAGATCAGGGTTAATCTGACGGTTCGATTGGAGATCGGAGTTGATTTGATGACACGATATTGAGATCGGGGTTGAGTTGACGGTCTGATTGGAGATCAGAGTTGATTTAATGGCCCGATATTGAGATCGGGGTTGATCTGACTGTCCGATTGGAGATCAGAGTTGATTTGATTGTACTATTTTGTCCTCCTATAATGTTAGTAACAGGGACAGGAAATTTCGAGTGTCTACAATTTATTTAATGACCAACTCAAAATCTCCAAAGACCGCTAATCGTTTGATACCCATTGATCGGGCCAATTTCAACCCCATTACGTAGCCTTCATATTCGGTCGTGTTGTTGGTGTTGACAAATTATAGCTTGGTGGCCATGGGATACTGTTTTCCAGTGATGGATACAAGAACTGCCTGTGACGAACGAGATCTTTGTAATTTAATTTGAATATTTATTGAATTAAATAAATATTTTTCAATAATTTAATTATTGAATTAAATAATTATGTGATGGAATTGTGGTAGATTAATTTAATCATATGTGTTACATTAGTTAAATTAATGTGGAGAATTTTTATAATTTCAGTATGTATTTAATTGAGCTTATTTGATTAAATGAATTATTTAATAAACATAATGTTATTCTAATTAATTTAATAATTAATTAGAGATTTAATGAGTTGACATAATTAATAAATGAGAATTTTAATTATGTGACTATGTGATATAATGTGAAATTATTCTATTTTATTTAATTAATTTAAATAAGATTATTTGATTAATAAAGGTGTGACATTAAACTATATGATAAGAAGTTAATTAAATTAATGGGAAGGAGTTAGTAAGAGCCAACCAAACAAGGCCCTAAGGGGAGTTGGACCAGTTAACCATTACGGATTAACTGACCCACTATCTTGTCAGTTGAATACATACGTGATGTTATATACACATTATACATATATCATATATACATCAGTTTGCTATTTTATATCATTCACTAGAAGAAAACTTAGAGATTTCAGAGAGAAAAATTTGAGAGAAAAGATTGTGATTGAGGATATTAAAGAAGTCTTTATAATCATCCTTGTATCATCTTCACAAACTAGCAAGGGACGTTTAGGAAGTGAATTGTAGTTTTAATTGTAGCTTGTGCATGAGGCAAGTCTTCTATCCCTAACTCGTTATCGTTACACAAGTTCCTAAACTTAAATCTTTATTGAGCAAGCTTTCTAAATTCAAAGTTATTTATTGAGCAGGTTCTATACATATGTTTCTAGATCAATCAAGTACTTATTCTTGTTTATTCAAGTTAAGATTTCATATGAGATATTATAATCATTGTAAAGCATTACTTCAATTATACAATACTTATTCGATTGTATACTTTTGAGATTTATTATTCAAATTGAATATCTTTTATTGTTAAACCATGTAAGGCTAGAGAACCCTTATTAATTCGACTAGTCCATACTTGATGAACGTTCTAAATTCTAGAATTGTTAGTGAACTTATCCAAATCAAACTTCCTTTGGTGCGGACTCTGATGTCAAACTGAGATGAACAACCCTGTATAGGGGATAATTTATGCTTTAACATTGTGATATTGTGCACAGTATGGTACTAAGGGTTGATCCCCCTAAGTACGAGAAGTAGAGTCTATAGTCTTATGACTGTTAAAGATTTAAAGTATAAACACTTGACAACCTAGGACATAGTTCAAGGTCTTATGACCGTCAGAAGTTCTTTTGATTCTTGTTATTCATTCTTGACTCAAAAGTCGAGTTTTCTTTATTCAGAAGTCTTTGATTCACTCGCATGTTATTATATTATTATATTATTATACTTGTGGGCAATCGTGCACACCTTGGCATAATAACATTGCAGTTAAGAACGAACAGTCTGACTAGCAAAGGCAAGGGAAAGATTAACAAGTGATGGAAGACTTGTTATTTATTTAATGTTGTGTTTAAGACTTGATGTTATTTAAGACTATGTATTTTTTTACGTTTTTGCACAGAGATTTAAGGTTAAGTATGACTTGGGATTATTTATGTATTTTATTTAAGATGTTGTAACCCCATAAGGGGAGATGATGGATTTTTTCTATCTATTGCATGGTTTGCATTTATTATGGGTAGATAGATATATGATATTTGTATAGCGAACACTAAATCTTGTGGAAATTGAAGTACCCGGATTTGAGGGTGTCACAGGTTGGTATCAGAGCTGTAGGTTATTAACCTTAGGTGGGGTGAAACCTTAGGGTAGTAGCCTTTTAAGAGATCGATAACATAGTAGTGATAAACTCTTATCGAGTTCTAAGAAAGATAATAACTTACTTTATGTGCTATGTGTTTATATTTAAGTACTCGCTAGTATCGATTAGCATCACATAATAACTAAGACTTAAAATTTGATTTGTCAAGATGTCGAATATTGGAGGATCTAGTCAGCCTAGGCAGGTTGTACCCCGAGTGGCTATTGAGGAGGAGCCCCGAGACATTCACACAGTCTGGGAGAAGTTAGTTCGACGAGAGCCATCTCCTTTGATCATAGTCGTTGATCAGGAGCATGAACCAGTTTTTGACTCAGAGGAGGACTCTAAGGAGGTTGAGATTTAGGCTGAGGCAGCTTAAGAGGAGGATGAAGACCCTGAAGAGTTCCCGCCGAACTCTATCAGTGCTAAGATGTACGACGAGCTGTATGACCGTAACATAGCGTTACAAGATACTATTCAGGAGCTGAAGGAGCAGATGGTTATTGAACAGTCTACCATCGAGCAGAAGAATGGTGAGGTTAAGGCTCTTCACACATGTCTTGGAGACGTAGAATGGGAGTTAGTTCATGAGAAGGGCCAAGTTGAGCAAAAGTCAGAGGAGATAGAGAAATTGAAGAATGATTTGAAAGAGAAATCAGCAAGGCTTACTATAGAAGAGGATGCTTGGGTGAGAGATTCACGACGTGCAGATCTTGCAGAGGATAATGATCGTGCAAAGAAAGCAAAGATTGAGGAGATGGATTATACGTTTCAGAATGCAATTGACAAGGTGCAGGATCGGGTTATGTGGTATCTAGTTCAGTTCGAGGGTCTGCCTTGGTATATGCTAGATCGCAGAACGATATTCCGCATTATGGAAGAAGAGCGTTGTAAAGCTGTTCGACGCCTTAATAGGCCGTGATAGGAACAGTTTGATTATGTGAATACTTCTTTGAGTAGTTTATAATGTAAATTCCGATGTGAGTATAAACAAAGGAATATTTCGATGATTTAAATCTTGAAGATTCTTTATCTCGGGATAGTTGATGTAAATAGCAATGATGCTATCTTCTTATGTTTACAACTTTTGATTAAATAAAAATATTAGAGTTTATTTGAGATGATATGTGTTAAGTGATTATGTTAAAAAATTTAAGCTAAGCCTTAAATATTTAAAGGATTGAATAAATATTTAATAAGCGTATATCTTAACAGAAATATGCCGTCGAGAAGAAGACCTAATCATCAACCGACCCAAGAAGGGTCAACTAACAATAACAACGACGCTAATACTAACGCAAACCCCATTCAGCAGTTAGTGAACTTACTGGCTGGAGCGATTAACAATCAACCTCAAGCTCCACCGAATACAACGTTCAAGGACTTCAATGTGGTGGGACCGCCAGAATTTAAGGGATCTATAAGCCCGATTGAAGCACAAACTTGGGTCAAGGAAATGGAGAAGGTTTTTGACGTTACTAGGGTTAGTGAGGACCAAAAGACCGCCTATGCAACGTTCATGCTGAAGTCAAAAGCCATCTTTTGGTGGAAGGAAAATAAAGTCTGGGGAGGAGAAGGTCTGATCATCTGGGAGAGGTTGAAGGAGATGTTTTTTGAGATGTACTTTCCTTCCAACTCATAGAATCAGATAGAGGTATAATATTTGGAATTAAAGCAGGGCAACATGTCTGTACCAGATTACGCGGAGAAATTTAATGAGTTAGCTAGGTTTGCCACATACCAAGTGCACACCGACGAGAGGAAGGCAATGAGGTTTGAACAGGGCCTGAAACCCTGGTTATATAGCAAAGTGTCAATGTTTTAATTGAACACTTTTGTTGGGGTACTGGAGAAGGCCATCCTCGCTGAAGGTGGAAGCGTTGTGGTGACCAAGTACAACCAGGATCAGAAGAAGAAGAAGAATAAAAGCAAAGGAAATAACAAGGCTAGTGGCCGTAATACGGGAGGAAATAATAATCAGAAGAGGAGGTGGACTGACAACACACCAATCGAAAATCAGCAGGGAAACCAGAAGAAGTGGGTTGAAGCATGTCCAACCTGCGGGAAAGCTCACATGGGGGTCTGTATGAAAAAAAAGTGGGTGTGCTACAATTATGGTTAGGAAGGCGACATAGCACCTAACTGCCCTAACCCTAAGAAGGGTGCATGCTTCACGTGTGGCTCGAAGCATCATTTGGCAAGAGACTGTCCCAAGAAGGTATCTGGAGGGGCAGGAACATGTGGGAATAGGGGAAGCAGCGGTGGAAATTCCCTGACTATCACCGGACCAACCGCAACTAACCGACCAACTGCCACGACATTCAACATGATAGTGCAGGATGCTGTGCAGTCTCACAATGTGGTGTCAGGTATCATTCCGATCAATAAAGTTAATACATATGTACTATTTGATTCGGGTGCTACTTGCTCATTCATATCCAATGATTTTGTTAAGAACTTAGGATTTCCTAAGGATGAGTTAGAATACCCCATGAACATAGAGATTACGAATAGAGAAGTGATCCTTGTTAAGTACGCACACAAGAACTGTAGGGTGGATATCAAGGGTAACGTTATGAACGTAGATCTTATTCCGATTAGACTTGGGGAATTTAATGTTATTTTTTGGAATGGATTGGCTATTCAAATATGGGGCTGTAATTGATTGCCAGAAGAAATGTATTAACCTTATGACTCCTTCAAAGGTTATATTTTATAGCAGCAAGTTGCCTAGACAAGCGAGTTATCTGACGATTATGCAGGCCAGGAAGTTATTGAGACAAGGCTGTGTAGGATATTTAGCCTACACAGTCGATAGTCGTAAAGAGAACCCGAAGATAGGGGAAATACCAATCATGAGGGACTTCGTAGACGTACTTTCGGATGATCTACCAGGACTTCCGCCAGACAGAGAGGTTGAGTTTGAGATCAATTTGGCGCCAGGAACGGCTTTAGTATCGAAGGCACCGTACCGGATGGCTCCGATAGAGATGAAAGAATTGATGGTACAGCTACAAGAGTTACTAGATAAGAAGTACATGCAACTGAGCGTATCACCGTGAGAAGTGTCGGTGTTTTTTGTGAAGAATGACGGGACGATGCGGCTCTACATCAACTATATAGAATTGAATAAGGTCACGATTAAAAATAAGTACCCATTGCCGAGGATTGACGATCTGTTTGATCAATTAAAGGGAGCAAGATACTTCTCAAAGATTGACCTTGAGAAGTGGTTATCATCAGCTGAAGGTGAGGCCAGAGGATGTTCTGAAGATAGCGTTCAGAACTCGATATAGTCTCTATGAATTTATGGTGATGTTATTTGGTCTAACGAATGCTCCTGCAACATTTATGGGCCTAATAAACGAAGTGTTCAAGCTGTTTTTGGACAAATTCGTAGTGCTCTTTATCGACGATATTTTGGTGTATTCGAAGACTAAAGAGGAACACGTAGAGCATCTGAAGGTAACTTTGGAGGCGTTGAGAAGAGAGAAGTTATACGCTAAGTTCTCGAAATGTAAATTTTGGATTGAGCGGGTACAATTTCTTGGGCATGTGATTGATAAGGATGGAATTTTGGTAGATCCCTCCAAAGTCGAAGTTGTGATGAACTGGGATCAGCCGAAGACGCCGTCAAAAGTGAGATGTTTTCTTGGATTGGAGGGCTATTATAGAAGATTCATTCAGGACTTTTCCAAGATCACAACTCCACCGACGAATTTGACTAGGAAAGCTATGAAATTCATTTGGACGGAGAAGTGTGAGGAAAGCTTTCAAGAGCTTAAGAAGAGGTTGAGTTTGGCACCTGTGTTATCCCTTCCAGATGACACAGGAAATTTTATAGTATATAGTGATGCGTTGCATAAAGGACTAGGTTGTGTGCTTATGCAAAACGACAGAGTCATTGCGTATGCGTCACGACAGTTGAAGGATTACGAGAAGGGGTATCCGACCCATAATTTGGAGTTAGCTGCCGTGGTATTTGCTTTGAAAATCTGGAGACACTATCTCTATGGGGAGAAGTGTGAAATATATACAAACCACAAGAGTCTGAAATATATTTTTACATAGAAGGACCTGAATATGCGCCAGAGAAGATGGTTGGAGTTAATAAAGGACTACGATTGAGAGATCTTATATCATCCGGGTAAAGCGAATGTAGTAGCCGATGCCTTGAGCAGAAAGGGTCGGGAGAAATTGATGATGTTGACCACTCAGGAGAAGCTAATTTCAGTAATGGAGAAGCTGGAATTGGAGGTGAGGTATCCTATGGAGGTTGATAAAAAGTTGTTTCAAATACAGGCTGGTACAACTCTATTGAATAAATTTAAAGAAGCTCAACTTCAGGATGAAGAGTGTGAGAAGGTGAAGAAAAAGGTATCTGAAGGGACTGAACCGAGATTCAAGGTGGACAGCGAGGGAATGTTAAGATTTGAGAGCAGAGTTTGGGTACCGCCAGTGCCATAAATTAAGCAAGACATTTTGAGTTAGGCACATAGTTCACAGTATTCAATTCACCCCGGAAGTACCAAGATGTAGCAAGATCTCCGACAGCATTTTTGGTGGCCGAATATGAAAAGAGATGTTGTCGATTGTGTTGCCAAGTGTCTAACATGTCAAAAATTGAAAGCAGAACATCAGAGGCCTAGTGGTTTGCTACAACCTCTAGAGATCCCAGAATGGAAATGAGAACATATTACCATGGATTTCCTGGTTGGCCTTCCGACAACTCAAGAGGCTACGACGCAGTATGGGTTATCGTTGACCGATTGATGAAATTCGCACACTTCATTCCGATCAGAATTAGATTCAACTTGGAACAGTTGGCGAAGCTGTATATGAAAGAAATTATTTCAAGGCACGGAGTTCCAGTGTCGATTGTTTCTGATCGAAATCCGCGCTTCACATCGAATTTCTGGAAGCGACTTCAGGAATGCATGGGGACACAATTGAGAATAAGTACGGCATATCACCCTCAGACAGACGGGCAGAGCGAAAGAATGATCCAGACATTAGAGGATATGTTGAGATCGTGTATTGTAGATTTTAAAGGAAATTGGGATGATCACCTACCACTTGTAGAATTCGGTTACAACAACAGTTACCACGCTAGTATTGGCATACCGCCTTATGAAGCGTTGTACAAAAAAAGTGTAGAACTCCACTATACTGGGATGAAGTAGGCGAGAGGCAATTTCTATGACCAGAGTTGGTACAACAGACATCAGAGATAGTCAAAGTGATCCGGACATTATTGGTAGCGGCTCAAGATATGCAAAAGAAATACGCCGATCCACACCGTAAGAATGTTGAATTTGAATTGGGTAACTTTGTGTTTTTGAAAGTCTCTCACTAGAAGGGAAATATCAGATTCAGTAAAAAGGGAAAATTGAGCCCGAGGTTCATTGGACCCTTTAAAGTACTACAAAGAATAGGAGAAGTCACTTATGAGGTAGCTTTACCTTCGGCGCTAGAGCATGTCCACAACGTCTTCCATGTTTCAGTCTTACGACCCTACGAACCCGATTACAAACATGTGATAGAATATAAACCCCTACAATTTGAGAAAGACTTATCCTATGAAGAAGTTCCTGTTCAGATTGTTGACAGGAAATAACAAGTTCTCAGAAATAAAGTTATACCTTCTGTTAAGGTAATTTGGAGGAACCACAATGCTGAAGAAGCTACGTGGGAACTCGAAGAGCATATGATGAATACTTACCCACAATTATTTGCTTAATTTATGTGTAAGCGATTCTGGGGACATAATCTTTGTAAGGGGGAGAATGTAACGGGCCGACTTTAATTGAACCGTGATTCTGGGAACAGAATCCTTTTAAGGGGGGAAAGATGTGACGAACGAGATCTTTGTAATTTAATTTGAATATTTATTGAATTAAATAAATATTTTTCTATGATTTAATTATTGAATTAAATAATTATGTGATGGAATTGTGGTAGATTAATTTAATCATATGTGTTACATTAGTTAAATTAATGTGGATAATTTTTATAATTCCAGTATGTATTTAATTGAGCTTATTTGATTAAATAAATTATTTAATAAGCATAATGTTATTCTAATTAATTTAATAATTAATTAGAGATTCAATGAGTTGACATAATTAATAAATGAGAATTTTAATTATGTGACTATGTGATGTAATGTGAAATTATTCTATTTTATTTAATTGATTTAAATAAGATTATTTGATTAATAAAGGTGAGACATTAAACTATATGATAAGTAGTTAATTAAATTAATTGGAAGGAGTTAGTAAAAGCCAGCCAAACAAGGCCCTAAGGGGAGTTGGACCAGTTAACCATTACGGATTAACTGACCCACTATCTTGTTCAGTTGAATACATACGTGATGTTATATACACATTATACATATATCATATATACATCAGTTTGCTATTTTATATCATTCACTAGAAGAAAACTTAGAGATTTCAAAGAGAAAAATTTGAGAGAAAAGATTGAGAGAGAAGAGATTGAAGAAGTCTTTATAATCATCTTTGTATCATCTTCACAAACTAGCAAGGGACGTTGAGGAAGTGAATTATAGTTTTAATTGTAGCTTGTGCACGAGGCAAGTGTTCTATCCCTAACTCGTTATCGTTACACAAGTTCTTAAACTTAAATCTTTATTGAGCAAGCTTTGTAAATTCAAAGTTATTCATTGAGCAAGTTCTATACTTATGTTCCTATATTAATAAAGTACTTATTCTTGTTTATTCAAGTTAAGATTTCGTATGAGATATTATAATCATTGTAAAGCATTATTTCAGTTATACAATACTTATTCGGTTGTATACTTTTGAGATTTATTATTCAAATTGAATATCTTTTATTGTTAAACATTGTAAGGCAAGCGAACCGTTATTGATTCGACTAGTCCATAGTTGATGAATGTTTTAAATTCTTGAACTGTTAGTGAGCTTATCCAAACCAAACTTCCTTTGGTGCGGACTTTAATGTCAAACTTAGATGAATAACCCTGAATAAGGGATTATTTACGCTTTGGCGTTGAGATATTGTGCACAGTATGGTACTAAGGGCTGATCCCCCTAAGTACAAGAAGTAGAGTCCATAGTCTTATGACTGTTAAAAGTTTAAAGTATAAACACTTGACAACCTAGGACATATTTCAAGGTCTTATGACCCTCAGAAGTTCTTTTGATTCTTGTTATTCATTCTTGACTCAGAAGCAGAGTTTTCTCTATTCAGAAGTCTTTGATTCACTCACATGTTATTATATTATTATATTGTTATACTTGTGGGAAATCGTGCTCACCTTTGCATAATAATAACATTGCAGTTAAGAACGAATGGTCTGACTAGCGTTCCACTAGCAAAGGCAAGGGAAAGATTAACAAGTGATTGAAGACTTGTTATTTATTTAATGTTGTGTTTAAGACATGATGTTATTTAAGACTATGTATTTGTTTACGTTTCCTGCACAGAGATTTAAGGTCAAGTATGACTTGGGATTATTTATGTATTTTATTTCAGATGTTGTAACCCCCCATAAGGGGAGACGATGGAGTTTTTCTATCTATTGCATGGTTTGCATTTATTATGGGTAGATAGATATATGATATTTGTATAGTGAACACTAAATCCCGTGGAAATTGAAGTACCCGAATTTGGGGGTGTCACACTGCCCCTGCTCCCTCGCCTTCCATGTTTACAGCACCGTTGAAGTACAGTTTCAAAAATTATCCTGTATCTTCTCGATGGTTTTAAAGAACTGCCATTACCCCGTCATCCGGGAAGTAAGTTTCCAATAGTTTGAAGTCCCCTGATGGTGCTTCGTCCAATTAATCTGCAATTCCTTGACCTCTAGTATCTTTTTGGGTTACATTAATGATGTTAAATTGTTGGAGGTATAGCTTCCACCTTGACAATCGACAATTTAGCATGGTCTTGCTGAAGATGTATTTCAGAATATCCATGCGGGATATGAGATAGGTTGTGCGCCCATAGAAGTAATGTTGTAACCTCATGGCGGCCCATGCTAAACCTACAACAGGTCTTTTCAATTAAAGTGTATTTATGCTCACAGCTGCTGAATCTTTTACTAAGGTAATAGATGGCTCTTTCCTTGCCTCTATCATCTTTTTGCCCTAGTATGCAATTCATTGCATTGGAATTGACTGATATGTACATGAAAAGTGGAACTTTATTCCTTGAAGGTACCAAAATAGGATATTTAATTAACTGTTTCTTGATGGCGAGGAAGGATTTTTGACAGTCTTCATTCCACTTTCTGGATGAATTTTTCCTCAATAGCTTAAAGATGGGCTCACAAGTTGGTTTAAGTTAAGATATAAATAAGCTTATGAAATTGATTTTTCCTAGAAATCCACATATTTTTGTCTCCGTCTGGGGTACAGGCATCTCAGTGATGGCTTTAATCTTGGCTGGATCTAGCTCAATGCCTTTGTTGCTCACTAGAAAGCCCAATAATTTATCATATTTAACAATGAAAGCACACTTTGTCGGGTTTAGCTTCAAGTTATACGTGCGATGCTGATTAAATTTCTTATTGAGATAGTCGGTGTGGTCATCTTCCTTTCTGGATTCAACGATGATATCATCCACTTAAACCTTTATTTCCTCTTGCATCATGTCATGAAATAAGGGCCATCATGGCTTTCTGATATGTAGCACCGGCATTGGTAAGGCCGAAAGCTAGTCGCCGATAGTAGAAGGTTCTCAAAGAGTGATGAAGGCAGTTTTCTCCCTATCTTTTTCAACAACCATGATTTGATGTTATCCAAAAAAACAGTCAGCAAATGAGTACATGTTAAATTATGTCGTGTTGTCTATTAAGACGTGGATGAAAGGTACTAGAAAGTTATCTTTGAGACTAGCCTTTTTTAGGTCCCGGTAATCCACATAAACTCGTACCTTCCCTTCGGGTTTAGGCACAAGAACCACATTGGACAGCCATTCAGGGTAAGTTGATACCATGATAACAATTTCTTCTTTAACTTTCAAACTCCATTCGGGCTTTAGTCTTCTTAATTTCTGCTTGACTGGCTTAAACCCTTCATTGATGGGCAGTCTATGAACGACTATATCTATGGATAATTCGATCATATCGTTATGTGACCATGCAAATACGTCCTTGAACTGAGTTAAAAGTTGAATCAGGTCATTTCTTTAGCTCGGGGTAAGGTCATTCCCGATTTGGATTTCTTTAGGATTTTCTAGAGTTTTGATATTGACCGTGGTAGTTTGTTCGAGGTTTGGTTTGGGTTTGTCTTTGACCCATCCATTGATCTCTTTTAGCACCTCATTGTCCTCTATCTCCTCTTACTGAATCCCCATCAGGTCAAAGTCCAGCTCTACATCAAAGTCATAGTCATTGCTGATAGTTGGCAATTTATCTACAAGGCTAAACAAATCCAACTCTGGAGACCTGAAATTAGAACGCTTTTGCTTAATATATGAAAATGTTCAAATACAAAATGTCAGTAATATAATAAAAGCAAAATGCTTGCATCAAGTAACAAAAGTAAGCAATTTGATAATATCTACAACTCATGGCAGATGAGCTATTTATGCCCTTTTACACTTTTTAATTGATATAGGGAGTGTTACTCCAATTGTCCAGGTCAGGTTATTACTAACTGTAGTGATGAAGGGGTTGTTGATGTCCTCCTCCTCGATGATGGCCAGAACTGAGTCCATGTTAGGGTCAGCATCTATCCTTTGAACATCAATCTTAGCCCAATTTATGAAAGGGATTATAGGATGGCCTTCTGATTGGTCATCTTTTTTGTAATCCCCCTCCATACCTACAGTACGTGCATGGTAGAACATCTTGGAAAATTGATCTTGAACTTCATATAGGAAATGTTCATTCTTCATTTTCCTTTCCTTGGCGGGAAATAACTCTTCTTCTTTATCACTGACTGACTTGACCTTTGGTATTAACAGGTTAGACAATATGGCATGAATCTTTTCCAAAGGTTCCTTGAAGCCTGACTCAGTGAAATCTGGTAGCAGGATGGTTAAAAGATGAACCGGCATATGCTTATGCCGATTTACGCACTTTAATATTTGGAAGTAGCCAAATCTAGCTTTCCCTACCTGACTGAGTATCTGAGTCGGTCTTTTGATTCCTTGTTGGTTCTTTCGATCCCTTTACCTGGCAAGAAACCCAAGGCCATCATCTCTTGACTGACAGACATTACTTCAGGAGATATTCTTGGTTTTAGAGATGGTGCCCTGATAGGTTGATAGTGAGTGGTGCTAACCTCGAACGCTTGAAAACTAGAGTGTTCAACACTTTTATTTAGGCTGATAAGTGGCATTTCCCTGGGTACATGGACTGGATATTCAGGTTTAACATTAGCCATCACAAGATTACCATTCACGATATACTTCAGTTGTTGATGAAGGGTGGATGGAACTGCTGCTGCCATGTGAATCCATGGTCTTCCCAAAAGTAAATTCTATTATGTAGTGATGTTCAGGACTTGGAAAGAGATGTGGAAAGTATGTGGTCCAATCTCTAAGTGAAGTTCAATTTCTCCTAAAGTATTCTGTCGAGATCCATCAAAGGCTCTTATGACGACGTTACTGTTCCGAATTCGGTTTGGATTAATGTCCATTCTTTCCAAGGTATTATAGGGGCAGATGTTTAAGGAAGATTATTCATCAATCATTACACCCCCTATCACATATCCTGAGGATATTACAGCTATGTGTAGTGATTTGTGATGCCCAGTTCCTTTTGCTAGTATATCATTATCTGTGAAATATATCACATTGATGTTGAAGATGTGATCAACCAAGTGGCAAAAAATTTCCGTGTTGACCGTTTTTGGCAGATGTGCTTCTTCCAGTACTTGCACCAGAATTTTAAGATGATCCTGTGAGGATAATATTAAATCCATAATGGAGATCTGCCTGGGTGCCTCTTTTAAACATTGCACCACTCTTGCTTCACTGTGCCCCATTTTGCTGAGGAATTCTGCAATCTTCTTCTCAGGTACTTTCCCCAATGTTTTGATAACAGGCTTTATCACACGCTGAGGTAAACATAGCATATTACCCCTAGGTAAGACAGCAATACAATCTAATGTCGATCATGCGCTTTCCCCATAATTCCATGTGACTCTTTTCAGACTGATTATGGGGTATCGAGGTATATATGGCAACATCAGTGGTTCTGGTGCACCTATCTTTATAGGATTTTTTTCCTTTTTATTACTCATTCCTTGAATTACCAAGGGTACTACAGACGTGTCTCTTTCATAGGAAATGATCGTTACCATTTCTTTCAACTTCTGTTTCCCGGGAGGAAATATATCTTCTTCTTCAAGAAAGTTACTACCACTATTTACCATTTTTAGCTCACCATCATCGATTATATTCTAGATTAGGTGACAAAGTGCCCAACAACCTTCTGTGTCATGGCCCGGAGTGTTGGAGTGGTATTGGCATATCTTAATAGCATCAAACCTCTTTGATCGGGGATCCATTAGAGCTAACAGCTCTGTAATCTTTCTTTCATTGATCAGCATCTGTAGAATTTCCTCCCTAGATTTACTCAAAGGAGTGAACTTCCTTTTAGTAGCAAAAGCTCTATGAGCCTGGAATCTTTCTTCCCTGATAACTTTATCAGCCTAAGTTTCATTCTCTTGGAATCTATAATGATCCTTCTTTGCAATTGGAAGGATATTTGTTTGCCTCTGGCCAACCTGGCTTATTAACTGTCGAGTTACTTGGTAATGATATACCATTAATTATGTGAATTGATCAATCTATTCTTTGATTGATTTTACTTCCCATTATATCGAAAAACGTCCTTTGAAATACCAAACCTGGTGGGGCTACTTTCTTATAGTTGTGACGACTCTCTGATGTACTTAAGGTATTTGGAACCTTCTCCATTCCATATATTAATCATGTTCACTCCTTCCTCATTGTGCTGAGGCAGAGGATTATCTTGGACATGTGGTTGTTCTGGTGTTGTCACCACAATCTCACCACTATCTATCATGTCTTGTATCTTGTGTTTCAGAGACCAGTATTCTTAGGTATCATGGCCAGGGGACCTGGAATGGTAAGCACACTTTTTTCCTAGGTTAAAGCTTTTCCCATTTATATTTGTAGGGAGAAGGAGCTGAGTGATCTTCTTCTGTGTTGTTAGAAGCTTCAGTATGTTCTCTAGTGAATCTCCTAGGGGTGTAAATGTTCTCCTGCGTCTGACTTCTCCGGCTTTTTGGCATGAAGGACGTGTAGGATTTACAGATGATTAGAATGGAGGGTAATTGTTTTATTTTTGAATGGGCGGGTTCTGACTGCCTCGCCGAGTTTGACCTTGTAGTATTAAGGATACATCTTCTTCCTTCTTCTTGTGAGCCCTTCTATGGTTATTCTCGTAATTTCCAGTCTGGATGTGTTCAGCCACTGTTTCCAAAGCCATGAGGACTTTGATCTTTCCAGACTTCAACCCCATTTCAACCATTTCTCCATGTTTGATCATCTTTGAGAATGGTTTTCCTAGTTTAGTTAGGACCCGCTTATAATATGGAGTTTCTTGTATGTCGATGAATGTTATCACCATTTTAGTTTTTGTCATAGGTGGGCTAACCTGGGCTGCCATACGCCTCTATCTTTGGGCGTACTCCCGGAAAGACTCATTATTTTGCTTTTTTACTTTGGTCACTTGATATCTATCTGGCACCATTTGTGACTGGAAACTATATTAATTTAGAAAGGCATGAGCTAGCTCTTCTCAGCTGTGGATTTCGACGTTGTCAAGTCTGGCGTTCCATGCTCTAGCTTCTCTAGTTAGAATTTTCTAGAATAGCTGCATTCTCAACTTCTCTTCCTCTGCATAGGACCCGAATTTTCCAATATACACTTTCAGATGAGTGTAAGGATCTCCTAACTCGTTCGAACTTATTCGGATAACGAACCCCTGGGAATATGCATAGATTTGAGTAGTTGACACTCCCATATGCTCTAGTCCCTTTGATTGACCGGATGGTTTCTTCCACTTGCTGGACTTTCTTCCTAATATCACCAGTTTCTCGATCATCTTTGAGATTGGTGATGTCGATGCTGGGAAAAAATTGTTCTCCTAAATTATTTATTTTCTACCATTTGTATTTTGCTATGTCGATTGATTTATTTAAAGGGTGAATTTTAGGAAAAACAAGACCGACATGAATGTCGACTAATTTGAATAGATTGATTTTAATGTTTATGATTGGACCGAATGAGATAGAGCCGTCAGTTGATATAATTTAAATGGATGTACCAACTCATCCGAATTTTGAAACTTTTCATAATCTGGTCCAATATGTGACTCCGTTGGATTGGTCTAGACACCCGAGATTCATAGAGTTCGAGGGCTTGGTTAAGCGGGGGGAAGGTGTTAGGCACCCCCAAACTCCCTTAGAAATACAGTACCGCATCTTATTGATTTCTTATGCATAAAGAGTGTGTGTATGTGTGTGTGTTTAAGTATGCTCACTGCTTTTATTTTAAAGTCTTTTCTAGGCTTTATTTGTGTTTTTTAAAAGTAGTGTTATTCCTCTTTTGTACCTATGTGAGAAGGATTTGATTTAGGACAAAGTTCATTTTAGAGAAAATATGTATTGAAATGATATTTTAGAAAAACATAGTTTTCAAATCCTTCGCCTAAATAGTAATCGAAGACCTTTGATACTTCATTTTATTATCCCTAAATGTATATAACCCCAAGCTGCTTTATTCTTTTATGAAAGCTCTTTGTGGGTTTGATTGGAAAATTATTTAGGTGATATACATGCAAGAAAACGCTAAAAAATAGTCGGATCATCCTCGGGCATGAAAGCCATCTTGATGAATCCGAACACCCGCAATCACAAACTTTTATTAATATGAGATCTTAAACCTGATCTTTCGGGACAAAGACCTCAAGACCGCTTTAAGATGTATTATTTACATGTACAATTATTTCGCCTTATTTAAACATTACATTGCAAAGAAAAAGTCCATCGTAGGAATCAAACCAATATCAGATTGTCAGATCTCGACATCGGGATTCCTAGGCTCGCATTAATAAACTTAAATATATATGTACAACATATCCTAAACTTGATAATAGGTGATTTCATTGGTTGAAATCCCTATTACGAGCCATTTAGGACCTCCTCACCTCTAGATATGGATCTAGGGCTCCACGGAGTGATCGGGATCGATCAAAAGCATTAACATATCTAGATCTACCATGGATCTAAACTGATCTAGCATAAAGGTTAGAGCTTTATACTCGATAACCCTCCAAAAGGCTAGATCCGGCTTAGATCTAGGTAACATGGCAAGACAATCTTGTGGAATGTTGGCCACCCTATTTTGTCTCATGGAGATTTAAATGTGCTTATCAAGGTTCCATAATTTCTTTAGTTATTACTGATATATTTTATTAACTGGTTTGCTACTCATTTTGTTTAAGTTTCAAGCCTTTTTACCGTTTGGGAAGCCTTACTTGAATTTTTTTTTGCAACAGAAACAAATGTAGAACAGTAATGAACATCAGCAACAATATCCATGGGGTGCTCTTAGTAAACATTCACAAAATTCAAATTACCATTATATCAAGTAAGATAAAATAGTTGGTGCTGGCAGAATTGCGTTGAAAGGATTCTTGTCAAACACCACTAGAGGAAATGATCAGGTATGCTAGTCACAAATGCTAACTTGGAGTTATATGTATTTTTTTGTCTAGGTGATGCCTTCTTTTTCCTATTTTCTAGTTGCCATTTTATATAAAATCAAAATAATTCAGAAGTTTTTGTTTCTTAGCCAAGTTGAGTTCGATATATATTGGAGCATGTGTGACTTGCATATGTACAGTCCATTTAGATCATACATGAACTTTAGACTTTTCTGAGCTTTGTGAATGTTTACAGAATAATTACTCTTGGGGTTTTGCTAATGTCGTGTAGAAACAATTAACTCATTGATTCTAAAAAATTACAAGATATCACCAATGACATCATATATTCAAATATCTTGGTTGGTCTATTGATTTGGTTTTGTTTGTTCATTCAAGGCTTCAAAAATTCAAACTTGACAAAAGAGAAAGTGGCTCATGTCATATTCACTGCTTGCCGCAACAACCTCAAGCACTACTGGACCATCCCCAAGTTCAGCACTATCAACCTCAAGCACTACTGGGCAAAAGAGAAAGTGGCTCATGTCATCTTCACTTCTTATGTTAGTTAATAAATTTTGTAGGTATTATGATCCTCGGGAGACCAAGATACAATAACAAATTTTGTAGTTATTGTGACTCGAGTATTATCTATTTATATGTGAAGTATTAATTTTATTAGCTCTTTATGGATTAGCTTATTAATTAGTTTGAAACAAGTATGAAAATATTTATATTTACTTGAAAAGTAAATTTAATATTTCTTATAAAGATTAATAATAATAATAATAATAATAATAATAAAATAATAATAATAATAATAATAATAATAATAAATATGAAATCACTGATTTGAAAATCAATTATAATTTTCAATGAATTTTAATTATTTTACAATTAATTTTTTATTTACAAATTTATAATTTGTGAAGGAATTTCTTTCTCACTAAATTGAAGAAAAATTCTCAATTTATAATTACTGAAGAAAAATATTCTCTCGTTAAATAAATATGTTCTTCACAATATATTATTTGTGTGGGAATAAAGTTATTCATTAATTTTAAATAGTCTTTCTTAAAATATTATTCATGAAGGAAACTATTATTTCACTAAATAACAATATTCCATTACAAAATATAATTTGTGAATAAAAAGTTATTCACAATATATCCTTCACAAAAAATATTTAGTTACTACTTAGCGAAGGATACCCTATTGCGAGGAGGTCTTATGCGAGCAATCGTGTGAAAGAAATATTTCTTCGCAATAAGTCTCTTGTGAGTGATATATTATGTCTTGTGAAGGATTTTTCCTTCACTAGAGGCCATTATTGGTGTAGTGTCTCCAGACTTGATTTACAATAATATATGCATAATATAACAGGTAAAAACTCTAGATCTACCAACTACTACACAATATATATATGTAAACAACAAGTTTAAAATAGATTCAAGCAATATATAACGTAGATCTAGTATTTAGAACACAATTTACAAAGAAAGTGATCAAAATGAGCGTTTTTCACCTTGGGGGACGTGTGAACAAGCATATTTTGGCTCGGGATCAACTTATATCACTCTACGCACTCAATATATATGATATATAAGATTAAATAACTCAAAGATAGTGAAAAACTACCAAACCCGAGGGTTTCTCTCTCTAAAAATTAGTTTATCTCTCTAACTTCTCTCTCTCACTTTTTTAAATGAGCTACTGGCTGCTGGATAAAGACCTGGGAGACCAGTCGCAGGTATCCCTGCGAATGGAGTAGGTATGTATAAGGTTGGGCCCCATAAGTCTGGTCGTCTCATAGTTTGTTCCTTCGATCTTGATTCGGTGAAAGTTGAGCTCCGCACCCAAAAATCCTTAAAAGTCCTTGCGCAAGGATGCGAAATAAGGTTGAGTCTGACTAAAATGGAGTCTGAAAAGATGATGGAATAATCTGAAAGTTACCTTCCAGTTGGTCGCTAATCGGCTCGTCTTGAATAACACACAGTTGAATAGTTACTGTGGTGACTTCTTATGGCTACAGCCTCAGCTTTGCGATCCTCGTTTGGTCCACATAGTGTCCGGGCGTCGTCACACTTGGATTTCTACACAGGTTTGTCTCCGGGGTGAAAAAATGTTTTTGCCCTCCCTAGGGGTTGTCTCCGAAGTGAATTTATGCTTTTACCCTCCTGTAAGGTTACTACATGGAAAGCAAAATTTTGAGTGTCTATAGATGCCCCTCTTTGTCATGTTTATGCAATGCAATGGAATGAACACGACAAAGATTAATAGAGATGAAGATGTATTACAAGGTATATCTAATGATGCAATGCCATGTGTAAAGTATGCAATGATATGTATGATTTAGATTTAAAGGGTTACTCTCATCTGCTGGGGAGGATGCTGATTTATATTGATGTCATCGGGTACTGTCGACGCCTTCGTTGGGGTTAATGCCAACGGATTGTACCATCGGGTATTTTCGATGCCTTCATTGGGATGTTGCCAACAGAATCATCATCGGGTACTGCTGATGCCTTCATTGGGTTGTTGCCAATGGATTCATCATTGGGTACTGCTGATGCCTTCGTTGATCGCCTCTCAAATTGGACATCATAGCACATCACACTTTGCAAATTGCAGATTTAATCCTTATCAAATAGCATCACAAATCGCATCTTAAATTATTATCAAATCCCATCGCAAATATCATATTGAAATATTATCAAATTGCATTGTAAGTCGCATTTTGAATCATTATCAAATCGCATTGCATTTTTAAATTATTATCAAATCGTATCGCAAGTCGCATACTGAATCATTATCAAATCACATCGTAAGTCACATTTTGAAACATTATCAAATCGCATCGCAAGTCACATATTGAATCGCATATTAAATCGTAATTTATATTAATTCGCATGTAAAATAAAATTGTATATCAAGTCGCCTATTAAATCACATATTAATTCGCACATTACATCGCATATCAATTCGCATGTCAAATCTCATCTCTTATTGGAAATCACATCGCCAATCGTATCTTCAATCGTTATCGCATTGCCAATTGTATCGCATGAGACAATTCATTCATTGCTTACTTACATGTTCTATTTATATTTTTGACTGGCTTTTCATGCCTCGCAATTCTTTATATTTCAATTTTTCGCAGAGCTTTGTTTAATAAAATATGATTTATTATTTGAAAATTTGAAAATTTGCTTTCCTTCCACTTGATTTTGATGTATACCAAGTGCTTAACATACCCGTTTATATTTCTTATCTTGATAAGGAAAATGTAGTAGCCGATTGAACCAAATTAAAAAGGAAACATGTAACACCCCCAAATCCAGGTAACTCAATTCCACAAGATTTGGTGTTCACTATCCAATAATAACACATATATCTACCCATAAATAATGAAACTCATAAATAAATACAATTCCTCCCCTTAAGGGGTTACAACATCTGAACGAATAAATCCCAGGTTTAACTAACCTTAAACATCAATGCGGAAATATAAAGAAACAATTAAGTCTTAAACATAATATCATAAGTCTTAAACAAAACATTCTTAAATAAAATAAACAAGTCTTCATCACTTGTTAGTTTTGCCCTTTCCCTTACTAGTGGATGGCTAGTCAGTTCTTTTAATCTTAGCTGCAATGTTATTATGCAAGAGTGAGCAACGATTGCCCACAAGTATAATAATATAATAATAATATTAACATGTGAGAAATCAATGAGTTCTGAATAATATAAAGCTCGTCTTTTGAATCAAGAATGAATAACAATAATCAAAAGTAAATGTGAGGCTCGTAAGACCAAGAACTATGTCCCAGTTTATCAAGTATTTCTACATTAAACCTTTAACAGTCGTAAGACTACATGAACTCTACTTCTCATACTTAAGGGGATCAGCCCTTAGTACCATATATGTGCACATAATCTCAATGCTAACGCGTAAATAATCCCCTATAAAGGGTTGTTCATCTCAGTTTAACATCAGAGTCCGCACCAAAGAAAGTTTGGTTTGGATAAACTCAATAACAGTTCTAGAATTAGAACGCTCATCAACTATGGACTAGTTGAATCAATAAGGGTTCGCTAGTCTTTCAAGGTTCAACAATAAAATGATACTTAAATCAAATAATGAATATCAAAGGTATATAATTGAATAAGTATTGTATAACCGAAGTATTACTTCAAAAGAATTAAGACATCTCATATAAAATTTTGAACTTGAATAAACAAGAGTAAGAACTTGCTCGATCAATAAATGGAATAGGATTTATAACTTGCCTAAATGTAATCAAGATGGGATAAGAAAACTTGCCCAATTAAAGGTTTGAGTTTAGAAACTTGCCTCGTGCGCAAGCTACAATTATAAATCACGTTCCTTGGTTAATCCTACATACCATTACATTAACATTACAAATTAATTCTAAGTATGATTACACTCATCGAATCACAAACATAAGTTCTTGAACACGTTATTAGACTTCATGAACAATCAGGTTTAATTCACGTATTTAACTTATCAATTAATCACGTAAAACATCATTGCCAAGTTAATAATCTATTTTTAACATCTCAATATATGATTAACACGTTATCAGGTTCATTAAATTAGGTTTTAAAATACGTTCTGAACTTTGAACACTTAATTAAATTCTCTGGGTCATTCTTCTAGCCAGCGCTGCAGCGCCCAGTTTGCACTGGGGACCGGTGCTGCGGCGCCGAGCCTACGTCAGCAAACCCTTGGCCTGGAGCTGCAGCGCTGGGTTCCTTCATAGAACCAGCACTGCGGCATCGTTACACGTCAGCCAGCACTGGCTTTGGCGCTGCAGCGCCCGGTTTCTTCACAGAACTGGCGTTGCGGTGCCGAGTAGCAGTGAGGCCTGACAGGTTCACGAAGAACATATGAAAAAGTTATTTTACACCAAAATTATACTCAAACATCAAATTTAATGTTACCTAATACAATCTGAATTTAACACAACATTATATAACGTTCTTTGCATGCTTTTAACAGCTTAAATCACATAAACAATCAAATTAGAACACATAATTTTCATGTTCTTGATATTTTTCATAGTTTTGCCAATTTTCGTGAAATCATACATTACCGATTCATTATAACACCGAATCAGTCCTTTTAAATTTCGTTCTCTTTGTTTTTACATGCATAATCTTAATCAATCATCAATTTACAGTTTAATATACAATTAAAGCATGAATTGTTTGTACATATAAGCCATATTCATGAAGCTAACACTCTGTAACTTATAAAACGTCAATTAAAACATGATTACATGGATTTGATTATGCTAAAATAGTTTATAATTGATATAAAATATGTTATAAACATCTATTAACATATATAATCACTATCACATGCATTAGTCACAAAAAGGTTGTTTTACAGAGAACTCAAGCTGTCTTTCATGGAGAAAATATAATAACGTAAAATATAAAATTTGGGATGAAGAAATTACCCTTGGAACTTTATTAATATGATATAAACTTTACTTCTCCAAATCTCTTCTTCAATTCACCAACTCTCAAATCTCTTTTTTTTCTCTCTGACTTTATAATTGGTATGAGCAATATGAATGAACTAAGTAAATATAACTTTACGTATATAAAGAATGACCAGTGGAACATGTGAAGCGGTTAAGTGCATTAGGCCTTAACTGCTCTTATATTTCTAAGGCCATGTTTGGTTAAGTACTAAACGAACTCCTTTTTCCCATTATTTTAATTAACTTGTTTATTATATAGTTTATTTGTCACACTTTAATTAATCAATTAATATCATTTAAATTCAATTAAATAAAAGATAATATTACACATTAAATCACATCATCACATAATTAAAATTCTCATTTATTAATTATGACAAATCATTAATCCTCTAATTAATTATTAAATTAATTAGAATAACATTATAATTATTAAACAACTCATTTAATCTAATAATCTCAATTAAATTCACACTTTGAATTATAAAATTATTTCACATTAATTTAATCAATGTAACACATTTAATTAAATTAATCTACCACAATTCCATCAAATATTTATTTAACTCAATAAATAAACCAACAAAATATTTATTTAATTCAATAAATATTTAAAAAAATTATAAAATTCTCGTTCGTCACATCTTTCCCCCCTTAAAAGGATTCTGTCCTCAGAATCACGATTCAATAAATTCGTCACGTTACATTCTTCCCCCGTTATAAATATTCTGTCCCCAGAATCTCTTACACATAGATTAAGTAAATAAATGAGGGTAAGTTTTCATCATCTAGTCTTTGAGTTCCCACGTAGCTTCTTCAGCGTTGTGGTTCCCCCAAATTACCTTAACAGAAGATATTACTTTGTTTCTGAGAACTTGTTCTTTCCACTCAACAATCTAAACATGAACTTCTTCATAAGATAAATCTTTCTCAAATTATAGGGGTTCGTATTCTATAACATGCTTGTAATAGGGTTTATACGGTCATAACACTGAAACATGAATAACAGTGTGGATGCGCTTTAACGCCAGAGGTAAGGCTACCTCATACGCAACTTCTCTAATTCTTCGTAGCACCTCAAAGGGTCCAATGAACCTCGGGCTCAATTTCCCTTTCTTGCAAAATCTGATCTTTCCCTTCTAGGGCGACACTTTCAAGAAAACAAAGCTACCGAATTCAAATTCTAAATTCTTGCGGTGTGGATCGGCGTATTTCTTCTGCCTATCCTGAGCAGCTACTAATCTTGTTCGGATCAACTTGACGATCTCGACTATTTGTTGTACCAATTCTGGTCCGAGCAATTGACGTTTGCCAACTTCATCCCAGCATAATGGAGTTCTGCACTTTATGTCGTACAACGCTTCGTAAGGCGGCATGCCAATACTTGCGTGGTAACTGTTGTTGTAAGTGAATTCCACTAACGGAAGGTGATCATCCTAATTTCCTTTGAAATCCTTGATGCATGCTCTTAATATATCTTCCAATGTCTGGATAGTTCTTTCACTTTGCCCATCGGTATGAGGGTGATATGCCATACTCATTCTTAACTGCATCCCCATGCATTCCTGTAATCGCTTCCAGAAGTTTGATGTGAAGCGCGGATCTCAATTGAAAACTATTGACACTGGAACTTTGTGCCTTGAAACAACTTCCTTCACATACAACTTTTCCAACTGGTCTAAGTTGAATATGATCTTGATCAGATAAGAAGTGTGCTGATTTGGTCAGTCAATCCACGATAACCTATAATGCGTCGAAACCTTTTGAGTCGTCAAAAGACCTACTACGAAATCCATTGTGATATGCTATCATTTTCATTCTGGGATTTCTAACTGTTGTAACCACCCACTTGGCCTCTGATGTTCTGTTTTCACTTTCTAATATGTCAGACACTTAGCCACACAATCGGCAACGTCCTGCTTCATATTCGGCCAGCAGAAATGCTTTCAGAGATTCTGGTACATCTTCGTACTCCCTCAGTGAATCGAATACCGTGAACTATGAGCAGTCCTTCGTTGTCCACTATGAATTTTGGTTCATCCCCATCAGATATCCTCGTCCTTATCTTCTCACATTCCTCATCTTGAAGTTGCGCTTCCTTAACCTTATCTACTAAAGTTGTACCAGTTCCTAGCTGGAACAGTTTCTCGTCAGACTTCTTAGGATATTTCACCTCCAATTTCAGTTTCTCCATCGCTGAAATTTGCTCCTCTTGGGAAGTGAATAACATCAATTTCTCTAGACCCTTTCTGCTTAAGGTGTTGGCAACCAAATTTGCTTTACCCAGATGGTATAAGATCTCACAGTTATAGTCCTTTATTAATTTCAACCATCTCCTCTGGCACATATTCAAATCCTTCTGTGTAAAAATATATTTCAGACTCTTATGGTCTGTATATATTTCACACTTCTACCCATAGAGATCATGTCTCCAGATCTTCAAAGCAAAAACTATCGCGGCCAACTCCAAATTATGGGTTGGATACCCCTTCTCATATTCCTTTAGTTGTTGTGATGCATACGCAATGACCTTGCCATTTTGCATAAGCACACAGCCTAGTCCTTTATGCAACGCATCACTATACACCATAAAAATTTTTGTACTATTTGGAAGAGATAACACAGGTGTCGTACTCAATATCTTCTTCAGATCTTGGAAGCTTTCCTCACACTTCTCCGTCCAAATGAATTTCATCGATTTCCTAGTAAAATTCGTCAGCGGAGTCGCGATTGTGGAAAAGTCTTGAATGAACCTTCTGTAATATCCTGCTAATCCGAGAAAACTCTTCACTTCTGACGGTGTCTTCGGCTGATCCCAGTTTATCATAGCTTCAACCTTTGAGGGATCTACCGAAATTCCATCCTTATTAATCATATGTCCAAGAAATTATACCTGCTCAATCCAGAATTCGCATTTTGAGAACTTGGCATACAACTTCTCTTTTCTCAATGCCTCCAACGCCACCTTTAGATTCTCTACATACTCCTCCTTGGTCTTAGAATATACCATAATATTATCGATGAACACCACCACAAATTTGTCCTAAAACAGTTTGAACACTCTGTTCATTAGGCCTATAAATGCTGCATGACCATTCGTTAGACCAAATAACATCACCAGAAACTCGTAGTGACCATATCGAGTCCTGAATGCTTTCTTCGGAACATCTTCTTTCCTCAACCTTAATTGATGGTAACCACTTCTCAGGTTTATCTTCGAGAAGTACTTAGCTCCCTTCAACTGGTCAAACAAGTCATCGATCCTAGGCAATGGATACCTATTCTTAATTGTGACCTTGTTTAACTCTCTATAATCAATGCAGAGTAGCATCGTTCCATCCTTCTTATTTACAAACAACATCAACGCTCCCCATAGAGATACGCTCGGCTGAATATACTTCTTGTCCAATACCTCTTGTAGTTGCACCATTAATTTATTCATCTCCACCGGAGCCATACGGTACGAGGCCTTCGATATTGGGGCAATTCCTGGCACCAAATCGATCACGAATTCTACTTCCCTATATGGCGGAAGTCCTCGTAGATCATCCGAAAATACGTCCACAAAGTCTCTCACGACAGGTATCTCCACTAGTTTTGGACAATCTTTACGACTATCGACTATGTAGGCTAAATACTCTACACAACCTTGTCTCAACAACTTCTTGGCCTGCATCATCGTCAGACAACTAGCTTGTCTAGGCGACTTGCTGCCATAAAATACAAACTTTGACGGAGTCATAAGGTTAATACACTTCTTTTGGTAATCAATTATCGCCCCATAATTGAATAGCCAATCCATTCCCAAAATAACATCGAATTCCTCAAGTCTAATCGGGATAAGATCTACGTTCATAACATTTCCCTTAATGTCCACCCTACAGTTCTTGTGTACAAACTTAACAGGAATCACTTTCGTATTCGCAATTTCTATATTCATAGGGTAATCTAGTTCGCCCTTAGGCAATTCTAAGTTCTTAGCAAAGTCATTGGATATAAATGAGCAAGTACCATCCAAATCAAATAACACATATGTATTAACTTTATTGATCGGAATGATACCTGACACCACATCACGTGACTGCACAGCATCTTGCACTGTTCTGTTGAAAGTCTTGGCGGTAAGTCGATTGGTTGGCGTCGATCCCGTGATGGTCAAACTGTTACCACTGTTGGTTCCTCTGTTTCCACCTGCTCCTGCCCCTCCAGATACCTTCTTGGGATAGTCCCTTGCCAGATGGTCCTTTGACCCACATGTGAAATAAACGCCCTTCTTAAGGTTAGGCAATTTGGTGCTATGTGGCCTTCCTGACCACAATTGTAGCAGACCCTCTTTCCCTTCATGCATACACCCAGGTGGTTCTTCCAGCAGGTCGGACAAGCCTCCACTCTCTTCTTCTGATTCCCTTGTTGATTCCCAATCGACGCACTGTCATTCTATCTTTTTTCTGACTGCTGCCTCCACCAGTATTACTGCGACTAGCCTTGTTATCTTCTTCTTCATTCTTCTTCTTCTTAAGCTCTTGATTGTACCTGGTCAGAGCATCTCTTCCACCTTCTGCGATGATTTCCTTTTCCAATACTCCCGCAAAAGTGTTCAACTGAAACATTGACACTTTGCTGTACAACCAAAGCTTCAGTCCCTGTTCAAATATCCTAGCCTTCCTCTCGTCAGTATTCACTTGATATATTGCAAAACTATCCAAGAGTTCTCCAGTAGCCATCCGGACCGTTCTCCGGAGTACTCGGCATGGTTGGAGGCAGATTTAGCAGCAGCTGCACTTGTTCATTTATCTCTAATTTTGGATTCTGATGAGGAGGAGCCTATAGAGGATCCTGAGTCTCCTACTGAGGATGAGCTATTTGTAGGCTTGATAGCTTCTTTGGTTAGCGACCCACTAACTATTCTTACAGGCACAGATTCGGCTTTAGGCGAATTCGCTATTCAGGATGACCTTTGAGCGGGATTCAGCTAGAGCGCAGATGTTGACCGCTTTATCTGGCAGAGATATAGCTTTGGCTTAGAGGGACGCACTTCGAGTCACTCAGGATGCTGGCTTGATAGATAGAGAGGAGCTCCAATCTGCCAGAGATGCAGCTATTGTGGAGAGGGATGAGATCCGCTTAGCTAGAGATGCAACTTTTGATAAGATTGAGGAGACTTTGATTGCTAGGGACGCGGCTTTTGCGAAGAGGGATGAGGCTATAACTTCCTGTGATTTCCACATTGCTGACAGTAATGCCCTTCGATATTATACTCACGGCCTAGTTACCGAGATGAGGGCATATATTGATGACCACAGTGCCACACTGCAGATGACTGTGGAGGTTTTGAGCCGTATGGAGGCTGAGGGTATTGTTCTTACAGCTGCTCCTCCATCTTTCGAGAGAGATGCCATAGTGGCATTGCTGGCCCGCTTATCCTTGGGTCAATTGACTAGCTTTATCTTTCCTGCACAGACTAGATCAACAATTTTTGTCATGTACAGGATACTATGTATATATTAAGCAGTTTTATATCAGAGAAATATATTTTTTTGATTCACTTCCCTGTTTGGAGATGTATTGTCATTGCTGAGTGATTACCAATTCTTTTATGACTAACTGTTGTTGATGTATCCTGAGCTTCTCCTTGATGGACTGACAGTTAAGATGTTAGGGAGTATCTCATATGGGCCTATTGATCAAGTAAATTGGATAGTTCTTAGGTTTTATAGGGTTTCAGTGTCCTGGAACTGGTTTTTTATTAGTTTTTGTTTTTTCTTGAAGGTCAAACTGCGCTGTAAATGGCTGCCTACCTACTCCCGGGTTGAGGGAGATCATGTCATTCGTAGTTCTAGCTTTGTATGAGAGAGGCTTGAAAAGTATTTATCTAGTGTTTTGAGTTTGGTTTGATGATTTTTTGAGTTTTTATTTTGTTTGACCGCACCAGAAATGGCTTCTTACGTACTTGCGGGTTAAGGGAGATCAGGTCATTCGTTCTTCCGGCTTTCTAGTGAAACCAAACCAGATTTGATTTGTAGGACCTGGATGCGGGTATGCATATGCTTCAGACATAGTACCTTTTTATGGTGTCTGAGTTGATGAATTGGGGAAATTCGTTCCCGTCCATTTCTTGTAGTCTAATTGCTCCTCCCGTCAACACTTCCTTGACAATGAAAGGGCCTTCCCAATTTGGGGCGAACTTTCCTTTAGCTTCTTCTTGATTGGCTAAAACTTTCTTCAGCACGTCGTATTCGAACCTTCTTGTTGTAGGATCGAGCAATTCTTTGCTGATACAACTGCCCTTGGAAAATGGCTGTAGCCCTTTTTTCATCTATTAGGGACAGTTGGGGGTATCGGTCTTGTAACCAATGATCCTCGTCTAACTGAGCATCGATCAATACTCGCAAGAATTCCATCTCTACCTCTATGGGGAGGACTGCTTCCATACCATAAACCAATGAATAGGGGGTAGACCCAGTAGAGGTGTGCATTGACATCCTGTATGCTAACAGAGTTATTAGGGGGTAGCAGGTCAGGCCATTCTTTGTGATTGGCGAACATTTTCTGCATGATCTTTTTGATGTTCATGTTGGCTGCTTCGACAGAACCATTCATCTTGGGTCGATAGATGACGGAGTTGAGATGCTTGATGTGGAACTTGTTACACAGTTCTCTCAACATTTGATTGCTCATGTTAGTATGTACTATGGAAGGAAAACATATGATTTTAAAATAAAACTTATAGTTTTAGATTTGAACTTGGACGTATACATAGCATGTATATATTTTGATTTTGTGAACATGATCATGTGGTCTATATTGACATGAAATGTATGTTTAAAGTGTTGAGCACATACTAACATACATGATTAAAGACTACATTGATTTCAAAAGACAAACTTAGAGTTTTTGGACATATATGTAGGATGTCCACATTCTGATCATTTGAGCATGTATAAGTGGCTTATATATGTGTTCTAATACATGAGAGTCATGGCTATGAGACACGTGGCATGTACTAAGTTACCTAAGTTGACTTAGTGTACTTTTCAAAGAAAGCTTAGAATGTGAAAGCTAATATCATCAAGTACTAAGTGAACTTACGTTATGAACATGCAAGCATGTATATTAGGATTTCATTGTGCCTATAGATATGTTGACATAAGCATCATGTGATGAAACATGGATTTCACCTATGCACGCACATTTAAGAAAATGAATTTCTAAAGCATAGACTATGTGATTAGGTATACATGTGTAGTATAAGCACGAGCATGCCTACTTAGTATTGTTTAGCCTCTTTATATGGTAAAATGACGTTAGTGGTTGACCCTCGAGGCATGAACTTGAGTTAATGCCCTTATAAACATGTATACATGATGAACATAGTAGCATGTTTACATTATTATTTCTGAGTTATAAAATAGAATCTTAATGATGTATTAAGTGTTGATTTGTACAATGGTTATATAAAACTCGAAAACTATAATTCTGTTAAGGTTTGAGAAATGTATGAATAATAAGGATCATATAAGTTTTAAATATATGTCAAACACCTTTAATTAAGTGTGTGATACATGTATATGAAGGATGATAGTAAGTATGTATGGTTGAGATATATCTATATGTACCTAGCTATACTAAGCGTATAATAAGAAAGTGCAACAAGGTTCTAAGAACCAAGATAAAAAACAATGTAATACTTATTATTATATTGAGAATGTATGAATTTATAACTAATGGATATGAATCCATGATTATATAACTGTGTAGGATTACACGAAGCACAGATATTCTTAATCAGTTAAGTCGGAGTTGTTAAACTACGAATCAGGCAAGTCTTTCAGTTCCTATTGATATATGAATTCAATAACTGTTAGTTAAATTACATTATGCTGTGATAATGTGAACTTATATATGAACTGTATATGAGATATAAATGAGATTGAAAGTTGATCTTTGATGATATACTCGTTATGTGAAAAGTAACATGCGTAGTAAATATATATTGTTTATAAATGGATGAACTGAGCATGATGTTGTATGCTATGTGATGCATGAAAACTGTTAGAATTGCTGAGCTGTCGAGCTCACTCTTGCAAATAACCACTTTTGCAGGTTAAGGACTTACGGTAAAGATTTTATGCTCCTTGATTGATAAAGATAGATAGTATCGCAACGAAGAATACTTTTTAGATTATCTTTGAACCCTGTTTAGGTTCTAAGAGTTGTACTTGATAATTGTATACGTTGTTTAAAACTTGTCGTACTGTAAAGATGTATTAGTTGATACATAGAGGATATCAAGTCGAGTTCTAAACATTATACGATAACTCAAATAGAATAAATCATATTATAAAGTTGATTAAGGGATTTGTAATGGATTCAAGTTATGGAATCAATAAAAGATTTTATTCAGGGAAGATTGAAAAAGTTTAAGTTATTCCGCATTTTAGTAACATCGAATATGATGTAAAGAAGAGATCTTGGATATGAATAGAATTTATATTCTAAATTGTAATAAGCAAAGTTGTATTCTTTTACTAATGATTAAAAGATGTAATAGTTTGACTATAGTAGTATCGTAACTGCACCGGATTCGAGGTAATAAAGGGACCCGGATTTGGGGGCGTCACAGCCTGCTAGGACCATTACATAATGTGGCGCCTCTTGAATGTCGATGAAGGTCATGACAATCTCATATTCATTCATGGATGGGGTGACTTGTGCTGCCACCCGCCTCCATCGTTGGGCATATTCTCTGAATGATTCATTGTTCTTTTTCTTGATTTTGGTTATCTGGTATCCGTCTGAAACTAGCTGATATTGGAAGTTGTATTGATTGAGGAAGGCATGGGCTAACTCTTCCCAACTATGAATCTTAGAGTTGTCCAAACGGGCATACCAGGCTCTGGCTTCTCCAGTCAAACTTTTCTGGAATAGTTGCATTCGAAGATTCTTGTCTTCTACATAGGATCCGAGTTCTCCGATGAACACTTTCAGATGTGTATATGGATCTCCCAATCCATCATATTTCTCAAAATTAGGAGTTCAAAATTTTTCAGGATAACGAGCCCCGGGAAAAATACAGAGGTCGGAGTAATTAACACTGCCGAATGCCCCAGTCCCTTTGATAGACCGGAGAGTTTCCTCCATTTGTTGTACTTTCTTGAGAAGGTCACCAACTTCCTATTCTTTGTTGAGGGTGGTAATTTTAAGGGTTTTGTTGGTTGTGTTCTGGTTTTGTGGTCCAAGAATCTCAGTCTCGGCCTTTTCGGTCTCTTGACTACCACCACCACTAGGTGCTCCTGGTTCTGTATGAGTTTGGGTTTGCTTCCCTTTAAGAGCCTTGCTTTGTTCTCTCAGAAAATTGGCTGGTTCAGTTATCTAATTTCTCAGTCCTTCGAACTCTTCCCTAGATACAGGGGTGGATTCTGTTTGAGCACTCGAAGCCATGTCCGTGGATGGACTTAGTGCTTTCTAAAACTAAGATCTAGTGACAGGACCAATTTTTCACCTTCAACAAAATGTAGGCGTGTCAATTTCCTGAGGTAAATAGGAATAGGATGCATGATGTGGTTTTTAATTTTATCCTGTAAAACAGAGGTTAGTTGTTTTGATGCCATGATGACAAGAAATAAATATTGAAAACTGGACATTGAATTGAAAGAGGAAGGCATGAAGAAGCTTCCCATCGGATTTGGTTAATCAGAGGCGGACCTATCTTAGGCTACTCTCGCGACTTTTTTGGCATGAAGGTTCCTAGATCATCGCAATCTACTAGAGGGGAAATTAATCCGATCTTTCAAATGGAGCGAATCTGTGTGGTGCATTTTCATGAGCCAAGAGACTAAGCCGTCCTCAAAGACATTCCTAATCACCGACGGGTTTTGCCTCTTTGTGAGAGGAACACACAACATATATTCACATACATCGCCCTCACCGTATGCATATAATGACAGTTGGTGCGAAGCACTAAAAAGCAGAACATCATTCATTCACATCAATTCAATGTAAAAACGCAGCATTCACGCATTTATAGTTTTGAAAAGGAAATGCTTTGAAAAGATTTGAAAGCGGCCTAAGCCCTCTACTGTCCCCAGCAGAGTCGCCACCTGTCAACGTCGAAAAAAAATTCGTGGGTCGGGTCACAACCCGGATCTTTTATCTCTTCCTAAGTTATCTCTACCCTCACTCTTTTTATTGCGAAAAAAGGTTTTGAAGGGTTTTTTAGAAAAAGGCCAACTTGTATCATGTCGACGATTGAACGTTTTACAGAGTTGCCAGTTGGTAGATTTGAAATGGTTGTACCAACTCAACCGAGTTTTGTTTGAAAGAGGCCCAATTGCTGGACACTGTCGAAACATGATCTTTGAAAACAAAGTTTGAGTTCGGGGGCTTGGTTAAGTGTGGGGAAGGTGTTAGGCACCCCACAACTCCCGTGTAAACACGATACCGTGAAAACAAAGTTTGATTTGGTTTGTAAAAAGTCTTTGATTTTATTTGCAAAAGTGTTTAATTTGATTTTCAAAAGCTTTTCTTTTGATTGAATTGAAAATGATGTTTTGAAAGCTGGTGATTTGAAGCCTGTTAATACTTCAAATTTTATCTTTATAGCCTTATGGCTTGCATTTGAATGGTGATTTGTCGGGCTGCGAAGCATCCTCGACCATAAAATATATACAAGTGTCGGTCTCCTCATGGGCATGATAGCCATCGGACACAACAAACAATATTTTTCACTATATTGAGACCTTAAATTCGGATAACCGTTTTAAGGTCTTTGCATGTACATTTTCTAGAAAAATTGTCAGGGTACATTCGTAAAACAAAGTTTGTCCATCGTGGGAACCAGATTCTGATCGATTTGATCATGAATCCCACGATTCCTAGGCTCACATGAAAGTTGCCAATAAACCTGCACAGTTCAAATTTGTATAGAAACAGATATATATCCCAATATTGTCAGAACTGAGGATTCATCAGTAAATCGTGGTTCGCACCTGGCTAAAGCGACTCGTTCCCACTAGATAGCGATCTAAGGGACGCGAGGTTGCTTTTGTGACTGAAATTTTTTTGATTCATATCGAATGAATATTTAAAACATTAATGTAATGAAAAGCAATTAAAGCCAAGATATATACACAGTTATATATACAAAAGCTGTAAAGGGCGATGGGTTTTCACACCGGTCCTCGAACTGGAATTAAAATATATATATATATATATATATATATTGACAGAAAAGTAGTCAACCAAGACTGAGAAGAGAACCCAGTGGTAGTGAAGGCTGCTTATATACGCATATTTATATATAAAAGCAGTAAAAAGGCTATAGAATAATCCAGGCCGAACTGAAATGTAAATGTATAGAAATGTAGTTAACCAGGGACTGGGAAGATATCCCAGTAATGGTGAAGTGTGCAAAAATAGTATAAAGGCCACAGAATAATCAATGTCGGACAGAAATATATAAATATATATATTGACAGAAATGTAGTCAACCAAGACTGGGAAGAGAATCAAGTGGTGGTGAAGGCTGCTTATATATGCATATATATATATATATATATATATAAAAAGTAGTAAACTACCTCAGATTTGACATCTGGGCTTGACAGAATTGAAAAGTTAGTATATATATAGTTAAATAAACACACACACAAAAAAAGCCAAACCCGGACTGGGAAGAGAACCCAGTCCGACGAAGTTGATTTAAACGAAGATGCTAGTGCACTGAAGCTGTTAGGGCTGCTGGATCATTAATCCGAGTTGTAGAAATGCCAAAAATTGAGTTTATGTACAAAAACGTACCAAATTTTGACAAAAACGGCCACAGAACTAAGTTTCGGGCATATTTAGAAAATGAAATTTGATATACAAGTGCAAAACAGTGCAAAGAAGTAGGAATCATTTTCTGATCGTAAAAATACTTATAATGGACTGTTACACGGGCTTTTTGCCAAATCGTAGGCTCTAAACGTCAGAATCTACCGGTTATTTTCTGATATGTGGTAGTATGTGGGTATATCTACGTGTTAGAGTGAAAAAATTTGGGTTTAGAAGAGGTAAAAAAGTCAGAAAATCAAACGGACTGAGGTTCGTTGCGTTTCTCCTTTTTTTAAAATAAGGGGGGATGCCCTCATATATATAGGCTAGGGATCCTCTGATCTACTTGCTACTGTCGCATGTAGAGGTGCAGCTCCTCTAGTGGGGCCCACATGTTTGGTTGAGTCATCTCGAAGTACATGCACTTCGAGCAACGCGAGGTCGAAGTAGAAACTTTCTAACTTTTGATTGGAGCGTCCGTTTGAGGCGTGCGATACCTTTTTTGAAAGCCCTCGTCAAGAGTGTCACAATGATATGGAATAAAACATTTTTTGGGTGCAAGAATACGGGTTCATAACCAGGTCTTTGATTCCCCGAAATTTGTCCATTGAGCTGTCTTGCGTTGTTTGCACTTAGGATCGTCGTTATGGTTCGTTCTGACCTTGACGGCATCAATTCAGCTTCAATTTGACCGAATCGAATTGAGGTTGGTAAAATGACCATTTTGCCCATCCTGGGATTGCCTTCAGTGTCAGCATGACCTTTGGTTGACTTCCGGGAGTTGTTTCCAAGACTTGGATCCCATTCGAGTCTGTCTGTCCTCAATGTAATCTTTGAAGTTGACTTGGTCATTCCAGGTTGTCTTCTGGAGATGTTGTGAGGCTTCAGGTTCATTCCCAAAGTTGACTTGACTTCCCGGGTTACGACCGGGGCTGACCTGCACCTCC
Source organism: Panax stipuleanatus (assembly GCA_020205555.1). Lineage (NCBI taxonomy): Eukaryota > Viridiplantae > Streptophyta > Magnoliopsida > Apiales > Araliaceae > Panax > Panax stipuleanatus. The sequence continues at coordinate 82,653,775 of CM035118.1, forward strand.
CGCGCTGAGACCGGGGCTGATCTGTACCTCCCGGGCTGAGACCGAGGCTTAGTTGACATCCCGAGACTGGTGTTCGAGACTGTGGTTGTCCTGGTATTGGTGATCTGGGTTGATTTAAAAGGCCAGATATTGCGATCGGGGTTGATCTGACGGTCCGATTGGAGAGCGGAGTTGATTTGATGGCCCGATATTGAGATCGAGGTTGATTTGACTGTTCGATTGGAGATCGAAGATGATTTGATGGCCCGATATTGAGGTCGAGGTTGATCTGACGGGCCAATTGGAGATCGAAGTTGATTTGATTGCCCGATATTGAGATCGGGGTTGATTTGTCGGTCCGATTAGAGATCGGAGTTGATTTGATGGCCCAATATTAAGATCGGGGTTGATTTGACGGTCTGATTAGAGATCAGAGTTGATTTAATGGCCCGATATTGAGATCGGGGTTGATCTGACGGTCTGATTGGAGATCAGAGTTGATTTGATGGCCCGATATTGAGATCGGGGTTAATCTGACGGTCCGATTGGAGATCGGAGTTGATTTGATGGCCTGATATTGAGATCGGGGTTGATTTAACGGTAAGATTGGAGATCAGAGTTGATTTGATGGCCCGATATTGAGATCGGGGTTGATTTGAAAAGATAATTTTACCCTCTTACAGTGTTAGTATCAGGGCAGGAAATTTTGAGTGTCTACAACTATATAGTTTAGTTGTCACACTTTATTTACACAAATTCTAATATTCAAAATCAATTAAATTAAATTTAACATTAACACCTACATCAAATTACCACATAATTATAATTCCCATTTATAAATTATAATTTTACTTAACAAATCACTAAATCTTCAATTTAATTATTATATTAAATTGGAACAATTATTATAATTATTTAACATTTCATTTAATTCAATTATCCCAATTAAATTAAAACTTCAACTACAAAATTACTAAACATCAATTTAATTAATATATTACACTTAATTAAATTGATCCACCACATAATCACATTAACTATTTATTCAACACAATAAATAAATTAACCAAAATAATTATTTAACTCAATAAATATTCCAAAATCAAATACAAAAATCTCGTTCGTTACAGTTCTTCCTCAGAGCTAATGTTTTCAGGTTACTACTCCCCCTCAGATGTGGGATCTTCAGGTTTTTCGATCAGAGGATTAAATCCCTTGGTGGCATATTCTACAATATTGGAGATGACATGAGTCAATTGTAGAGAATCATTGAAGAGTGGGTCGATCGTTGAGTTGAGTCATTCTTGTGCTTAGTTCTCTGCTCTTCCTTCTTTCTCTTTTCTTTTCTTCTTTTTTGTTTTGCTTCAGCCTTTCTCATTTGTCGAGCGGCTTCCAATCTTTCTATCTTACTCTGCCTTTTATCAGCTTTCTCAGTCATCTTTATTAATTTGCTTATTTTCTTCATCTTCTTGGGCATAGAGCTTGTTTCTTCAAAAATATGCTTTAATTCTGCAACTATTTGTGGCTCAGGCACGACGACCGTCTCAACCATCAATTCATCATTTAGTGGAGGTTCATGAGCGAAACCTTGTTCAGTAAGATCGTCCTCTGCTCTTGGATCAGAGGAAAGTGATTTCCTCTTCCCTTGGTTTTTTTGAATCAACTTGTATTGTTGTTCTTCTTCTTCTTCTTCTTCTTCTATTTCTACAATTTGAGGAGGCATATATTCTCCTACTCGTTCCTCCAATTGAACATGAACTTTTCTTCGACGATTCTGTCTCTTCTTTCTTGGAATCATCTTAGACAGAAGGATATTGACATCTTCTGTATCTTGTACTTGCTTATATGTTTGCACTTCTTTTTGAGCAGCCATTTTTAATAACTTTCGTTTCTTCTTCTTTGGTTTATTAGGAACTTGACGATTCAGAGGGGCAACTGACCCTTGAGAAGCTTCTTCTTTTTTTTCTTCTTCTTCTTCTTCTTCTTCTTCTTCTTCTTGTTCAGTGATAACAACTTTTCTCTTTCCTTTAGCTTTGACTGGCATCTGGACTTCACTGGTAGTTTTATCACTTTCGCCTTCAGACTCTTTGGACTTCAAATTTTCCAGTGGGTTTCTTTTCCAATGCTCAAAAAATTGTGTGTAATCTTCTTATTTGAATTAAGAGGGGCTCCTTCATCATTTGTAATTCTGTGCTGCAAACTCTTTTTTAAAATAATGCTCACCAACCTTCCATGAAACATTTTGGGGGCAGGCTTATCTGATACTTTAGCTCTTTCAAAATCTTTAACCCATTTTCCCAACTAATTTACAAATATTGCACAAAAATTGATTTTCTTGGACTGAACAAATGCTGTCATAAACTTTGGTTGAAGTTTAGTTACCAAGTCATGAGCATTTTCTTTGCAGATGATACACTTGCCCACGATTTCAGCAAGGAACTCATACTCTTGAGGAAATTCCTTTTTCTTCAGACCTTTTAACTGTGAATTCTTCTTGTGACCCATTAGTTTCATTCCTTCATTGAAATCAACTGTATCCAGTTAAGTGAGACCTTTGTTCTTGAAACCCTGGCAAGCGTTGATTTCTACAGCTCCCATCTGAAATGTAACACCTTTGAATTTAGTAGTTATCACATTATTCTTGAACTCAACATTTAGATAAAATTCCTTGATGAGATCTGAGTAAATCTTGGTGTTGGAGTTCAAACACTGAAAGAACCCGACGTTGTCAATGAGCTTTAGAATATCTCTGATATTCTTCTCTTGAGCAACAAACTGGTTGAACCAAAGTTGAATATCGGTTACGATGTAGAAGTTTTCCAATTAATTTCACTATTTCTAAAAAATTTGCACAAGTGATTAAGTTTTCTGAGGATTTTGAGATCTAGGGTTACAAAGCTTTTTGGATATTTTGAAAAATACGAATATCCAGATTGTGTAGATATCAAAATAGAAGAGTAAAGATCAGAGATAAAATTTGAAATAATTTCCAGTATCTTCCCTCTTAGTTGAGTGAAATGGGACACGTGTCAAGGCCACGATATTCTGCACATCGTTTCAGTTTTGCTGCATTGTAGTTAGTAGGTAGTAGCTTTATCATTCAATTGTTTGCTTGATTGTGAAAGACTAGCACCTTCTATAATTAATCGTGGCATTATGATTCTCTTTTTTGTACTAAGCAAAGTCATGATATCATGGATGCAAGTTTAGCATAACAAACTCACTTATTAATTTATTGAATCTAGATTCATTAAGAGGCTTAGTGAACACATCTGCTAGCTGATCATCAGTTGAAATAAAATGAAAAGAAATATCTCCATTTTGAATGTGATCTCTAATAAATTGTATGTTATATCTATATGTTTAGTCCTAGAATGCATGACAGGATTGTGAGTAATTGAGATAGCACTAGTATTATCATAAAATATAGAGATAGACTTGAAATCAAACCATTAATCAGTAAGCTAATTCTTCATCAATAAGATTTGAGCAAAACAGCTACCAGCTGTGATATATTCGGCTTCAGCAGTAGAGGTCGATACAAAGTTCTGCTTTTTACTGAACCAGTATACAAATCTATTTCCTAGCAGTTGACATGTCCCACTGGTGCTTTTCCTATCACTCCTGCAACGTACAAAATCTGCATCTGAATATCTTATCAGATTAAAGGGAGACTCATTGGGGTACCACAAGCCCAAGTAAGGAGTGCTCTTGAGATATCTAAATATTCTTTTCACAACTATTAGGTGGGATTCCTTAGGATTAGTTTGAAATCTAGCATAAATGCAAGTTGAGAACATAATATTTGGTCTACTAGCAGTTAGATACAGGAGAGATCCAATCATACCTCTGTATTGAGTGATATCAATACTTTTCCCTTTTTCATCCTTGTCAAGTTTGGTAGCAAATGCCATTGGTGTTTTCATGGGGCTAGAAGATTCAAAACCATACTTCTTATGAATATCATTGATACACCTGGCTTGATTGATAAAAATTCCTTCTTCAAATTATTTGACTTGAAGTCCAAGGAAGAAGTTCACCTCACCCATCATGCTCATTTCAAATTTACTCTGCATTAACTTGGAAAATCTCTCACAATATTTTTCATCAATAGAGATTAATATGATATCATCAACATATATTTGAACCAATATAATTTTATTCTTATGCTTCCTAAGAAATAGAGTAGTATCAACTCTTCACCTAGTATTAACAAATGCAAGTTGAGAACATCCTGATGGCTTCCAGTCTGACACAGGTGCAAAAGTCTCATTATAGTCTATTCCTTCTTCTTGAGAGTACCTTTTTGCCACCAACATTGCCTTGTTCCTTATGATTACCCCAACTTCATCTATCTTATTTCTGAACACCCATTTTGTGTCAACAACAGGATAGTCTTTTGGTCTTGGAACCAGCCTCCATACTTTGCTTCTTTTAAACTGATTCAGCTCTTCTTGCATAGCCTCGATCCAACTCGAGTCGTCTAAGGCTTTTTTAATTTTCTTTGGCTCAGTTTAGGATAGAAAGCTTAGATAGAAGCATTCATTTTGAGTTGCTGATCTGGTACTAACACGTGCACTTGTGCGACAACCCAGATTTTTAAAAATTAATAAATGAGAATTTAATAAATAAAATTCTTATTAAGAGATGTTTCGAGTTTGAGTATGTGTATATGTGTTATATATTGTGAAATATGTGATTTGGTGTGAAGAGAATTTTAGATATTAATTTTAATATTTATTAAATTAAATAAATATTTTAATTGATTTATTTATTGAGATAAATAAATAATTATGTGATTGTTATGGAGTAATTTAATTAAGTATAATATATTAATTAAATGAATATTTAATATTAAATTTAATTAATATGTAATGATTTTATGTTATAGTTATAATTTAATTGGGATAATTAAATTAGATGAAGTTATGTGGTAATTGTTACATGAAATTATAATTAGCGAGTAATTATAATTGTTATGTGATAATTTTTATGTGATTAATTGATGTTAACTTGTAATTAATTAAATTGGAATGTTAAGATTTAATTAATTAAAGTATAACATTAAAAATATGTGTTAAAGAATTTATTAAAAGAATTAAAAGAGTTTTTAAAACCGTTTTCTCAAACAAGGTCCTTGCACCGTTTTGAATCCGTTTTGCCAAACGGGGCCATAACTACTAAAAACATGTTTTTAAAAATAATTTGTTTTTGTCAAACATGTGACGAACGAGATTTTTATAATTTAATTTGAATATTTATTGAATTAAATAAATATTTTTTGATAATTTAATTATTGAGTTAAATAATTAATTGATGAAATTGTGGTACATTAATTTAATTATATGTGTTACATTAATTAAATTAATGTGGTAGATTTTTATATTCAAAGTATGTATTTACTTGAGCTTATTTGATTAATATATTAATTAATAAGCATAATGTGTTTTGATTAATTTAATAATTAATTAGAGATTTAATGATTTCATATAATTAATAAATGAGAATTTTAATTATGGGACTGTGATTTAATGTGGATTTATGCCATTTTATTTAATTGATTTAAATAAGATTAATTGATTAATTAAAGTGTGACAGTAAAACTATACTATAAAGCTTTAATTAAAATAAATGAGAAAGTGACTCTTTAGGCTAGCCAAACATAGCCTTATAAGAGGTTGGTTAGTTAACCCATAATGGGAGTTAACTGATGACCGATGATTTCACGAATTCTTTCACGTAAACATTATATACGTATATCATATTAGTTTTATATCAAATATCATATATTGCTTTCATCAGTTAAGAACTTAGAGATTTGAGAGAGAAAATATCAGAGAGAAAAGTAGAGAAGATCTTAATCATCTTTGAATCATCTAAACAAAGTAGCTAGGGTAATCTCTTTATCTCCATGTTTATAATTCACGTTCTTATGTTTTCTCCATAAAAAGTGTTTTCAAGTTCTCTGTGAAGAATGATTTTGTGATTAACTTAAGATATGATCATATATGTGTTATTATATGTTAATAACATGTTTTATATCATATATTCATGAATTAGAGTTATCAATTTCATGTAAACATGCTTTAAACAAAGTTTCATGAATTACAGAGTATGAAAAATATGAAGAACACGTATATATGGCTTTATATACAATTTGTATGGTTTAAATTGGTTGTTTAACTTAAATTTGATAATGGATTATGATTATACATGTTAAAACAAAGAAAACAAACTTTGAACGGATGGATTCAGAGTTCTAACGAATCCGTGACGATGATTTTCGTATTTTTCTTTAAAACCGTCAAGAACACCAAGAACAGTGAAATTTAATGATTTGATTCGAGTAATTGCATGATTTAAGATGTTAAAAACATGTTAGTAACATTGTATGATGTTTCTATGAAGTTCGTACTTCATAGAAATCGCTGTGTGAGTTTAATTTGCATTTAATTGGTGTAATTGGGCCAACGAACTGTCAAAATCGCAAACCAGGGAGTGCACCAGCAGGGGGACCCGCCCCAGCGGGTGTTCATGGGTATTAGGACCCGCCCCAGCGGGTATAAGGGCTGTCCGGGAGACCTTTTTTTGGTTTCTGAGACAGTTTTGACCTCCTATTGTAAAATAAGCATAACGTTTTCATACGAACTCCGATTAAGGCGATTCAAGATGATTACGAAAGATAACGAGTAGACCTAGAACTTTCATTCTTTAAGTTTTTCAATTTGAAATCGTTAAAATGGGTACAAATGGTCATCTTTGTGACTGATGCGTATTCGGAGGCAATTGGAGGGCTTCGGACATGCACGCACACAAGTGTAGTGTTCTCGATAATAAAAGATGTTATTTTAAGTTACATACATGAATATTATATGATTTGAAGTTCATGATTAATAAATTAAGTTATTGACATGTATAAAATAATGTGAATGTTCAAGTTAACAAACTTAGAGCGAACTTGAATATCATAATTGTAAAACTTGATTATGATTGTTTAAAGGGCTATACATGTGTGATATGCATGTTGTGAGTTTATATTCATGTTATGTTGTTAGCGATTGAGTAATATTATAAACCAAGTTGTAAGTCGAACTTAAGTGAATAGTTCAACAGTTAAACATGGTAGTTATGAAAACTAATCGATGTCGTATACATAATGTAATGTGTAGGACGTTGAGGAAGTGAATTGTAATTATATTTGTAGCTTGTGCAAGAGGTAAGTTTCCTTTCCTTAAACTTGTTTAATATTTTGCAAGTTTTCTAAACTCAAACTTTACTTTTACATTGAGCAAATATCCTATCTCTAACTTATTGTTATTAAGCAAGTTTCTTACCATTCTAAGTTATTCATTTATCAAGTCTTAGACTTATGTTCTATATCGAGCGAGCTCTTGTTATTAATTGTTCAAGTTCAAAGGTTTCATATTTGATGCTATAACTCTTTTAAGCATGATTCAGCTATACAATACTCATTCGATTGTATACTCTTGAGATTTACCATTCAAGTTAAATATCGATGTTATTGTTGAACTTATAGGACTAGTGAACCCTTATTTATTCGACTAGTCCATAGTTGATGTACGTTCTAAATTCTAGAACACTTATTGAGCTTATCCAAACCAAACTTCCTTTGGTGCGGACTCTGATGTCAAAACTGAGATGAACAACCTTGTAAAGGGGATTATTTACTCTTTAGTCGTTGAGATATTGTGCACAGTATGGTAATAAGGGCTGATCCCCCTAAGTACGAGAAGTAGAGTCCATAGTCTTATGACTGTTAAAGGTTTAAAGCATAAAAACTTTACAACCTAGGACATAGTTCAAGGTCTTATGACCCTCAGACGTTCTTTTGATTCCTGTTATTCATTCTTGAGTCAAAAGTTGAGTTTCTTTATTCAGATGTCTTTGATTCATTCGCATGTTATTATATTGTTGTCATATTATTATACTTGTGTGCAATCGTGCTCACTCTTGCATAATAATAACATTGCAGTTAAGAACGAAAGGTCCGACGAGCCTTCTACTAGCAAAGGCAAGGGCAAGGTCAACAAGTGATGAAGACTTGTTGTTTATTTTATGTGTTTATGTTTCAGACTTATATTAGAGTTGTGTAAGACTTATTTATTTGTTTATGTTCTGCACAGATGTTTAAGGTTAGTATGACTTGGGATTGTATTTATTATTCAGATGTTGTAACCCCATAAGGGGAGGATTTATTTCTCTCTATTGCATGATTTGCATTTATTATGGGTAGATAGATAGATGATATTTGTACAGGGAACACCAAGTCCCGTGGAAATTGAAGTACCCGGATTTGGGGGTGTCACAGGTTGGTATCAGAGCTGTAGGTTATGAACCTTAGGTGGGGGAAAACCCTAGGATAGTAGCCTTTTTAGAGATCGAAAATATAGTAATGATAACTCTTATCGAGTTCTAAGAAAGATAATAACTTACCTTATGTGCTATGTGCTTATACTTATATATTCGAGTATCGATTAGCACCACGTAATTACTAAAACTTAAAATTTTATTTGTCAGGATGACGGATGCTGAAGTACCTAGTCAATCCAGGGACCTTGTATCCCTAGAGGCTAGAGAGGAGGATCCCCGAGATATCCACGTAGTCTGGGAGCAGTTAGTCCAACGAGAGCCATCACCCTTGATCAAAGTCATTGGTCAGGAGTATGTGCCGGTGTCTGATTCAGAGGAGGACTCTGAGGAAGACCCTGAGGAGATTGAGGTTCAGGCTGAGGCAGCCTGAAGAGGAGGAAGAAGACCCTGAAGAGTTCCCGCCGAGCTTTATCAGTGTCGAGGTGTATGATGAGCTGTATAACCGTAACATAGAGTTACGTGATACTGTTCAGGAGCTGAGGGAGACTGTTCAGGAGCTGAGGGAGTGGTCGGTTACTCAACAGTCTACTATCGAGCTGAGGGATGGAGAGGTTGAGGCTCTACACACACGTTTGGGAAATGTAGAGTGGAATTTGGTTCACGAGAAAGGCCAAACCGAGCAGAAGTCAGAGAAAATAGAGGAATTGAAGAATGAACTAAAAGAGAAATCAACAAGGCTGGCCATAGCCGAGGAAGCCTGGGTAAGGGAATCACGAAGAGCAGATCTCGCAGAAGATAACTGTCGGGTGAAGAGGGCCAAGCTTGAGGAGACGTACTCTACACTTCAGTATGCAATTGATGAAGCCCAAGATCTGGTTATGAGGTACCCAATTTAGTTCGAAGGACTACTATCATACATGCTAGATTGTAGGACGATGTCCCGAATTATGGAAGAAGAGCGTGGCAAAGTTGTTCGTCGCCTTAATGGGCAGTGATAGGAACATTTGATTTTGTGAAACCTATCTGGTAGTTAATAATGTAAATTCTAATGTGTTTATAAACAGAGGAATATTTTATGTTTTAAATCCTGTAGATTCTTTATCTCGGGATAGTTGATGTAAATAGGAGTGATGCTATCGTGTTATGTTAAAACTTTTGATTTAGTAATTTATCAGAGTTTATTTGAGATAATATGTTGACTGATTATGTCTAAATGTTTAAGTTAAGCCTTAAATATTTAAAAGATTGAATAAAGATCTAATAAGCGTATATCTTAACAGAAATATGCCGCCAAGGAGAAGACCAAACCGTCGACCGGCCCAGGAAGGGTTAACTAACAACAACAACGACGCCAATGCTAACCCCGTTCAGCAGTTGGCGAACTTACTTGCTGGAGCGCTTGACAACCAACCTCAAGCTCCACCGAACACAACGTTCAAGGACTTCAAGGCGGTGGGACCGCCAGAGTTTAAAGGCACCATGAACCCGATAGAAGCTCAAACCTGGGTCATGGAGATGGAAAAAGTTTTCGACGTCGCCAGAGTCAGAGAAGACCAGAAAACCACCTATGCAACGTTCATGCTGAAATCCGAGGCCAGCTATTGGTGGCAAGCGAATAAGGTTCGGGGAGGTGAAGGTGTGATTACCTGGGAGAGGTTCAAAAGAGATGTTCTTCGAGACCAGCTTGCAGAATTAAATGGAGGTCCAGTTCCTGGAGCTGAAATAGGGGAATATGTCCGTATCGAAATATGCGACAAAATTCAATGAGTTAGCTAGGTTTGCTATGTATCAAGTGCACACCGATCAGAGGAAGGCAAGGAGGTTTGAGCAGGGCCTGAAGCCCTGGTTATATAGTAAGGTGTCAATGTTCCAATTGAACACTTTTGCTGGAGTGTTGGAGAAGGCCATTCTCGCTGAAAGCAGGAGTGACGCTGTTACAAAGTACAATCAAGATCAGAAAAAGAAGAAGAGTGAAGGTGAAGGAATTAACAAGGCTAGTGGTAGCAACATGGGAGGGAGTAATAATCAGAAGAGGAGGTGGAATGATAACTCATCAACTGGGAATCAGCAAGGAGGTCAAAAGAAGAGGATCGAAGCATGTCCGACCTACGGGAAAGCTCACCTGGGGGTCTGCATGAAGGGAAAATGAGTATGCTACAATTGTGGTTAGGAAGGCCACATAACACCTAACTGTCCGAACCCAAAGAACGGCGCTTGCTTCACTTGCGGCTCAAAGGACCATCTGGCAAGGGACTATCCCAAGAAGGGATCTGGAGGGGCAGGATCAGGAGGGAACAAGGGAAACAGTGGTGGAAGTGCTCTAACTATCACGGGACCAACCGCAACCAACCGACCAACCGCCAGGACCTTCAACATGACCGTGCAGAATGCTGTACAGTCTCGCGATGTGGTGTCAGGTATCATTCCGATTAATAAAGGTAATGCTTATGTACTATTTAATTCGGGTGCTACTTGTTCATTTATATCCGATGACTTTGCTAAGAACTTAGAACTTCCTATGGACGAGTTAGAATACCCCATGAACATAGAGATTGCAAATAGAGAAGTGATCCCTGTTAAGTATGTACACAAGAACTGTAGAGTAGATATTAAGGGTAACATTATGAACGTAGATCTTATCTCGATTAGGCTTGGGGAATTCGATGTTATTCTGGGAATGGATTAGCTAGTCAATTATGGGGCTATAATTGATTGCCAGAGGAAGTGTATCAACCTTATGACCCCCGTCAAAGGTTGTGTTTTATGGCAGCAAATCGCCTAGACAAGCGAGTTGTCTGACGATGATGCAGGCCAAGAAGTTGTTAAGACAAGGTTGTATAGTATATTTAGCCTACATAGTCGATAGTCGTAAAAAAACCCGAAAGTGGAAGATATACTAGTCGTGAGGGACTTCATTGACGTATTTTTGGATGATCTGCCAGGACTTCCGCCAGACAGAGATGTTGAATTTGTGATCGATTTGGCGCCAGGGACGACCCCAATATCAAAGGCACCATACCGAATGGCTCCTGTAGAGATGAAGGAGTTAATGGTACAACTGCAAGAGTTACTGGACAAGAAGTACATCCAACCGAGCGTATCGCCGTGGGGAGCGCCAGTGTTGTTTGTGAAAAAGATGGCCTTGACGATGCGGCTTTGCATCGACTACAGAGAATTAAATAAGGTCATAATTAAGAATAGATATCCATTATCGAGGATCGACAATCTGTTTGACCAATTGAAGGGTGCAAAGTACTTTTCAAAGATAGACTTGAGGAGTGGCTATCATCAGCTGAAGGTGAGGCCAGCGGATGTTCTGAAGATAGCATTTAGGACTCGATAAAGGGAGGATTTATGTCTATCTATTGCATGATTTGCATTTATTATGGGTAGATAGATAAATGATATTTGTACAGTGAACACCAAGTCCCGTGGAAATTGAAGTACCCGGATTTGGGGGTGTCACAAAACAAGCCTTAGGGCTTTTTAAATTCCAATTGTTGTAACCTATTGTATTAATTGCAAATTATTATAACAATTATACTCATTATGTATTATAAGTTATAAACTTTCTATTTATGTTTATACTTATAATATATGTAATATATGTATATTATATTATATGTATATTACGTTAGTTTAGACAACAAAGTTAGAAGTGTTAGTCTGTTAGAAACAAAAGAATTACAGAGAAAGAAAAGAAAGAGAAACTACAGAGAAGAAGAAAGAAACAGAAGGAAGAGGTTTTGAGAAATCAAAACTATAAATCTATCATTATCATCATATGAATCATCTTCTTCTTCTAAGCAAAAGGGTATAATCCAATTTTAATTGCTGTTCTTCATTGTTTTTATTCTATGTAAATTGGTTTTTATGATAAACTATAAATTGATGATCAATATGTGTTAGATTATGTATATAAATGATTATATATGAGTTATATGATAGTTTGAGGGGTTCAATTCATGTAAATATGATGAACATGAAGAAATCATGTTCATCGTATTTTATTATGAGCTTATTTTGAAAATAGCCTTTAAATTATCAAAATTGGTATGTGTGTGCATCAATTGTTGTTTAAATTGATCATGGATTATGTTAATATGTTAAGAAATAGGGTTAACCCAATTGGAATTACATGATTTGATTGTAAAACGAATTCATAGTAGCAATTTTCGTCAAGAATGCTTAAGAATGTCGTTTTCTTCAAAAATCATGAAAACTATGTTTTGATTATGTGTTGTAATGATTATGTATGTTATAATCATGTTAAGAGTCTAAAATTTTGTTTCCATTAAGTCTCATGTGAATGATGTTGAGAAAAATCAGACTTTGGTGTGAAGAAATAAGCCAAATTAGCTTATTTCTCTGCCGTTCGCGAGCTGGAGGAAACCCACCAGTAGTGGGACCCACCCCAGCATGGCTTTAATCTTATAATGACCCGCCCCAGCGGGGCTACAAGCTGTCCGGAGTGGTTTAAGTAGTGTAATGCAAAACTGCTTTGACCTCACGTAGTAAAATAAGCATAACTTCTTCATACTAACTCCGATTAGGGCAATTCATAATTATTCAGAAAGATAACGAGTAGACCTACAACTTTTATTCTTTAAGTTTTTCGATTTGGAGTCGCTAAAAGGCGGTCAAAATGGTCATCTTTGTGACTGATGCGTATTCGGAGGCAATCGGAGGGCGTCGGACATGCACATACGCAAGTATAGTGCTGTCGACGATAATAGATGTTGTTCTAAGTTATAAAACATTATTATTATGAATTTTAAATATTGCTTAACATTAGTCAATGATGTAATGACAATTATGTCGACTTAAACAAACGTTAAGTGTTGATTAAAAGAGATATATAAAGGAATATGAAAGGAAGGTTAACATGCTTAATGTTAACAAACATTATACATCTAATATGATGTAAATACGGGGTTTAAGACTTAACTAAATGTTAAGTGTATTAAAGGGGAACGTAATGAGAAGTAAAAGGAAGTTTAACGTAAAATAAATCAAATAAGCGATGAGGAGCCCTAACAAGACTTAACCACATAAATGGAACATTGTGTGTCAAACCTAAAAAAGTTGATAGTATATCGTAAAGAAGAGTTACTTAAATGATTACTAAGCCTTGCTATATGACTAATAAATAATGTGCATGATTATATATTGTGTAGGATACGTGAGGTGCAAATAGCTATAAGTTATTTTTCGATAATTGGAAATCTAAGATCAAGGCAAGTCTTCCAGTTCTTATGTGCTACTTGTATTCAATTTTTATTTATATGTATTCATGGCAGCAATATGAGATGTTGAATTTACATGTTACTCGGTATGAACTGAAGAAGTCAAATTATGACTATATTTGGTTGAGATATGGAACTCAACATGTGATATATGAAATGTTGAGCATGTGGGACTTATATTTATATTGAACTGATATTTATGTTGAGCATGAAATCTTATAATTATTTTAAATTGAGATATATATTTAGCATGAACTTATGTGTTATGTGCAGCATGAAAGCTGTTAGATTTGCTGAGCTGTCGAGCTCATTCTTGCAAAATAACCATTTTTGCAGGCTAAGGATCCAAGGTAACATTATGTGCTACTTGAATGACGTGGCTCAGATACAATGCACAAAGATTAAGTATTTTAGCTAAAGTTTTTATTCCTTTAAATAATGTTTAAGGTTCTGGAAGTGTACTTAATGGTTTATGATGTTTATTTTATGTTGAGTTGTAAAGTTTGAGTTATCCGAAGTTTAAAGGATATTAAATTAGAATGTATAGTTTATATAATAACTTTGATGAAGCAATTTATGTAATATATTTGAATCAAAGATATGTAATGATAAAGGTTGAGATTCAGGGCAATAAAAGATATATATATATATATATATATAAAAGTTTTAAATATTCTGCATTTTTAGTGATTGTATCGTTGAATAATAATGTAAAGATAGAATAAAGTTGTATTGTTAACGATCGAGAATGAGAATTATATTGTATTAATTTTGGGGTTGTTACAACTTGGATCTCCAATGATTAGATTTTGGGTGTGATCTCTTGCCCATCTTGATCCGAATGGAATGTCAATTCTCATGCCTTATAGTCGAAGTTCTTTAAGATTTGGCTCTTGTTCAACATCTTTGTTGGTTCGTAGTATTTCAGCATCTAGATTTTGAAGGTCTATGATTTCTTTATCAGGTACTACGATTGTAGGATCTATCACTTCTTCATTGATCGTAGGATTCTGTGCAGTCTGAGATTGTGACGCCCCGAAATTCGGTCTATCTTCACACTCGGATTTCGTACATCACGAGTACATCTTATTCCAAACACACATCATTATATAACTAAATATAACAACATACATCTGTAAATCCCAGATTTTATTACCTTAAAACCTCGTTCATTACAAATAATGATAATGACATTATTCTTTAGATCTTACAAGTGTGACTTTTATCCGCCACAAAAGATTCATAACAGTTCATTAAACTACTCTATAGTTTAATTAGCTATTCTACACTACAAGTCCTGGCTTGATTTTCACGCTTGTTCATGTAATGAACAACACTTCAGCAGGACACTGGTCAGCTTGATCGTGACGGGATCCTTAAGTTCATTCTAACATCGTTTGCTAAAAATGTTTTTATTTAAATCAAGATTGAGCATTCAATTGCTCAGCAAGTTAAAGTAGTTTAATAACAACTAAGCAAGAATCACATATTCTTTTAAAACTTTGATAACCGAACAAAGGTTATGAAGCAGTTCGAATAATAGGAAAAACTTTGATTCCTATCATTTTAAAACATTAATCACATTTACTTTCACATACATTACAATTATTCTGGCTAGAATCATTAGCACATGCTTAATCCTATCAGTTCACAAATAGAACCACACCACATTAAACCGTTCAGTCACAAAACAATTTATTTCACGAAAACACATAAGTGTTGAAAGTTCGGCACATGGCCTCATACATATACAACTTGCACAAATATCACACATTTGCATATACAAAATACTTTCTCACGTTCAACATATGAGAAAGTTTAAGAAACTAGCATTCATTTGAAATATGAATGAAGTTAGGAAACTTGCCTTAAGCACAGCTACAGCTTATAGTTTACGCTAAACTATTTACCGCAATCCCTATATATCACATAAGGAAATAGAACATACACCAATTAGTCATATATTTGACTTACGGATTGGTTTAAACTTAACTTTACTTCCTAAGGCTCGCGTTCTTGTAATCTAAGTCTACGCGACCAACTTTACTTTCATTCCTTCGGTATTATGACATCAGAGATGGTAGAAACGATATAATCATCTTTTACGAAATATTTACATTCTCATATTCTTCTTATAACATCTGTAGGACTTAACTCATCCTATACTTCTACATATGTGAAAAGAATCACCTTTCCACCATACGTATTCACAAGTCTATACCTAGCATACCTCGAGTCTCTAACAGTGTTTAGTACAATATGCTGAGTGGTTTTCCACAAACAACCAACAAATTAGTTTCCCGTCTCGTCTACACTATCTTTCACAACGAGTTAGATCAGTTTCTAATCCATATAATTGTTGCTATCTAACGGAATCGTTTATGTGATGCCCCCAAATTTAGATACATGTACATCGAATTTGGTGCTCATGTTCTAACTTATACAATATACTAATAACCCATTCAGCGGAATAATAGAATAATTTACATTGATATAATGTAAATATTCTCGCCCAAGTCTCGCTACCGTTACTAATACACTTCATAACATAATCCAAAACATAATTTATTACATAACATTAATTAAGTCTTAATATAACATAAGGATAACATTCTAGCTGTAGACACTCAAAATTTTGCATTCCTTTTACTAACCCTGAAGGAGGGTAAAATTGTCTTTTACCTTCAAGAGACAACCTTGGAAGTCCAATTCATCAAAGTTAAACCCCAGTGACAACCCCGGGAGATACAGTCATCCCGGCGACAACACCGGGATATCAAAGTCAGCCTCGACAACAATACCGGGAGATCAAGTCAACCCCGACAACAACGCCGGGAGATCAAGTCACCCCGACGACAACACCGGGATATCAAAGTTAACTTCGACGATAACACTGGGATATCAAAGTCAACCCACACAATAACACCGGGATGTCAAGTCAAGCCCCAGCAAAAACCCTGGGAGATACAGTCACCCCAACGACAACACCGGGAGACCAAATTAACCTTCGATAACTGCCCCAAAGCATCAAATCATCCCAAGAGACAACCCTGTGAGACCAAGTCAACCTCGGAGACAACTCTAAGGAAAAACAGAATTGGCTGGGATCAAAACTCGGAGACAATCCTGAGAAAACAGTCAAAAACCTTATCAATCCAGGAGACAACCCTTGGAAGGGCAAAATGGTTATTTTACCGACTTAAAGTCAAAATCAAGCCAAATTAATGCAATAAGGGTCAGACAGAACCATAACATCAATCCTGAGTGAAAACAGCACAAGACCGCTCAACAGATGGACTGCGAAGAAATGAAGATATGGTTATGGACCCATCTTCTTGGATACAAAAATATTCAAATCCCATGTCATTGTATAGCTCTAGAAAAGTGCTTTTCGTAAAGGTATAGCACGCCTCAATCGGACTCCTGGATTGAAAGTTATGAAGGTTTGAAGCAAATATAGCGCTAGTCGGAGTGCACGTACTTCGAGACAACGAGACCCGCGGGAGCGGGGCCCATTCGAGGAGCCGCACCTCTACCCGCGGCCATCTAGTCTATAAATAAGACCCCCACCTTAGCAAAATGAAGAAGAAAAAATAGAAAAAGAAAAGAAACTCTGCCCATTTCGACCCTTAGCCCTACCTATAGTGCTCTAAATCTCAATTTTATTCTTCTAATACGTTTGCGTACGTACATAAGCAACATATCAAGTTTTAACTGGTGGAAACGGAGATTTGAAGCCCTCCGAGTGGCTTAAAGCTTGTGGCGCTACATCTTATAAGAATTTTTACGATCAGAAAATTTCTACTACTTCATTATATATATAAGCATATATATATATATATTTATAGCTTCTGGTTGTGCCTGGATTTCAAATTCATGGCCTTTCTAGCTTACTTTTATGTATATATAAGTATATATATATAAGTTTTTAATTGCTTGCACAGCCTGGATTGCTAATCCGTGGCTTTTTACAGCTTTCCTATACATATAACTATATATATATATATATATTTATACTAACTCGTTTGGCCTGAATTGCTAATTCGTGGCCTTTTCAGCTTTATTATATATATATAACTGACTATATATATATATTAACATTCAATTCAGTCAAGCCAGGATTGCTAATCCGTGGCTTTTTAACGCTCTTATATATATATACATATATATATATATATATATATACTAACTTGTTTGGCTTGGATTGCTAATTCGTGGCCTTTTCAGCTTTAATATATATATAACCAACTGTATATATTAACATTTCATACAGTCAAGCCTGGATTGCTAATTCGTGGCCTTTTTCAGCTTATATAAATATATATAAGTATATTTTTTTTTATTCAATGTGATTAAATATCTGTTTTAACTATTTATTTGATATGAATCTGTTATAATGTAAATTTTGTGTATTAGATTCATATAAATATAACCATTTCTAACTTTTAATCAGTTCTGTAGACACTCGAAATTTTTACATTCCTGTTACTAATCCTGCAGCAGGGTAAAACTATCTTTTTCCTCCCAGTCACTACACCAGGATGTTAAGTTAAACCCCGACAACACCAGGATGTCAGTGAAGCCCCGGTGACCATACCATAATGTCAAGCAGCCCCGGTGACAACCCCGGGATGTCAAGCTCAACCCCGTTCACTATACCGGGATGTCAAGTCAAACCTCGGCAACACTAGGATGTCAAGTAAAGCCCCAGTCACTACACCGGGATGTCAAGTTAATCCCTGGCAACACCGGGATGTCAAATGAAGCCCCGGTGATAATATCAGGATGTCAAGCAGCCCCGACGATAACCTCGGGATGTCATGCTCAACCCCGGTCACTATACCTGGATGTCGAGTTAAACCTCGGCAACATCGGGATCTCAAGTGAAGCCCCGGTGACCATACCGGGATGTCAAGTAGCCCCAGTGACCATACCGGGATGTCAAGCAGCCCCGGTGAAAACCCCAAGATGTCAAGCTTAACCCCAGTCACTACACCGGGATGTCAAGTCAAACCCCGGCAACACTGGGATGTCAAGTAAAGCCCCGGTGACCATACCGGGATGTCAAGCAGCCCCAACGACAACCTCAGGAGATCAATTTAACCTTCGGAGATAACCCCAAAGAATCACATAATCTCTTGAGACAAACCTGGGAAACCAAGTTAGCCTCGGAGACAACCTTGAGTCGGTTGGGATAAAAATCTCAGAAACAACCCCGGGAAAACAGTCGAAGACCGTGCCAGTACAGGAGACAACTCCTGGAGGGGTAAAATGGTCATTTTACCAACTTGAAACCAATCCAATCAAAATCAAGCCAAATTAATGCCATCGAAGTCAGAAAGAACCATAACATTGATCCCTAGTGAATACATCACAATAAAGCTCAACGGATAAACTGCGAAGAAACGAAGATCCTATTATGAACCCGTCTTCTTGGGCTTGGAAAAGGTTTAGTCCCATGTCATTGTGACGCTCTCGGCGAGGGTTTTCCAGAAAGGTACAGCACACCTCAAACGGACGCTCCGGTCAAACGTTAGAAAGTTTCAAACCTGACATCGCGTTGCTTAGAGTGCACGTACCTCGAGATAACGGGACCCACTAGCTGGGCCCTGCCACGTGGAGCCGAAGATAGAATCGCCGCTTCCGCGGGTAGGCTCGCTTCCATCGGGTCTTTAAACACAAGTGCCCCCTTGCCAAAAAAAGAAGAAAAAATAGAAAACGCTCTGAAACTCCGCCCATTTCGTTTCCTAGCCCGACTTCTAGTACTCCAAACCTAGATTTTATTACTCTAAAACGTAGGTATACTCATATACTACAACATACAAAAATTAACCAGTGGAAACGCCCGTTTGAAGCCTATAAAGCGGCAAAAAGCCCGTATAGCAGTCCATTGTAAGTATTTTTATGATAAGAACTTGTTTCCTACTTCATTGCGTATTTGTACACGTGCACGTAAAGTTTCATCTTCTGATTTTTCTCGAAACTCAGTTTTGTGGCCATTTTTGCGTACTTTTTAGTACATTTTAGTACATATATACGTTTTTTCGCATTTGCACAGCCCGGACCAACGATCCACGGCTTTTACTCGCTTTTATGTATATATATACATATATATACTAACTTGCACAGCCTGGATCGCTGATTTGTGGCCTTTTTAAATTAATTATGTATATATTTGACAATATATATACACTAACTTTTCATTATGTCAAGCTCGGATGGCAAATTCTTGGTAGCAACAGCTTTTATATATATAACTATATATATATAACTTTTTCTGACTTCGTTTGGCCTGAATTTTTCTGACTTCATATTTTGTCTAAAAGAACTTTTGCAAATCAAATCAAACCATTCGTATATAGTGTAAGACCCCAAATTTTATGAAATAAAAGTATTTATTTTTCTTATAATTATTATTCTATTCAGTAAATGGTTAAATTGATAAAAGCTTAAAGTTAAGGGTGATATGTGCAAATTTTACAAAGTAAGCAAGTTGTCTTAAAATATTCTTAATGTCGGGAAATATTCATTTGGTCGGAGAATATTCTTTTTGTCGGAGAATATTCGTACGACGGCGTAATCATTAGTTGACCCCATAACAGAATAACTGTCGGATATAGAAAACGACATAAGTAACCTTTTTATAAAAAATAACGGCAAAACTTTTACCGTTAAACTGTTAAAATACCCAAGGGTTAACGTACATTAATATGCATTATTGCACAGTAGCACACGGTATTGCACAGTAATTTTTAATTATTAATTCATACGTAAGAAGTCACTCATTCAATAATTGTTATAGTAATTACTGTTGAATATCTTATATTATTGATTCAATAATTGCTACATTGATAATTGTAGACTATTTTAAATTATTGATTCAATAATTGTCACAGTAACCACTACACAGTATTTCACATTATTAAATCAGTAACTTATATTATTTAAATGATATTATTAGATAACATTATTGAAAATATCTAGAAAGTTCTGTCTAGAAAATGGGTTAGGTTATATAATTGCGCGCCAATGAGAAGAAATTCTTATCAAAAAAACCCCTCTTTCCTTAGAACGACCTGGTTGTCAATATTGTGATTCTTTAATATTAAATGTGAATAATAATTGATGGATAAAATAAAAATTATTGATAAATATGATAAGTAAATATTTGTTCAATTTTGATATAAATGAAAGAATTTTTAGCATGAGACATTTGTTGAAAATTGACATTTTATCTTCTCCGATAAAATATTTATTCAAATATATTATTATAATATTACATTATAATAGTATAATGTGATACTATAATAGTATAATTGTATAATTTAAATGGTAATATTATTATAATAAATTCATGGTATGAAAATAAAATAACGCGGAATAGAGCAAATTGAATGTGAATTCTTTTAATAATTATAAGTGTTTTTAATATATATATATATATAACATGCGAAAATGTGGAGGAGTTTGAATTCCTTGTTGGTAAGCTGCAGGTTTTCAAAAGCGTAGTGCTTGAAAATCATCCGTGTGAAGATTTGGTCAGTTTTGGTGTTCTGGCATTTTCCTATAAATTAAATAGGGTGCTTAGTTATGAAATGAAAATCACACTAGAATCAGAAAATTCTTTCTCTATACTACTGTGCGTATTTTTGTGAGTATAAGGATATTTTGAGTGTAGATTACAATGCAAGATTTTCTCAACATAATCTCCGTTATTCCAATCAGATCTAGTATTCTACCAGGGTAAAAGATATTATTTTTCACGTAAAAGATGTTTTTGTTCAATTTTCGTAAGGAATATTTTTTTCTTCCATACTCTATAGTATGTAAGTAATATTATTTCGTTTCATATTCTTAAATTTAAACTTACTATAGTAAGTATTGCTTCTATAATTTCTGAAATGATTAGAAATTGCTTAAGGTTTTCGCTTCATCTAATATCATTTCACTGGAATATTGATCTGAACTTTCTTATGGAAATTTTATTCTTTTCATCCGGGGCACTATTCATGCCAGAGTACTATTCATCCGGAGTACTATTCATGTCGGAGTACTATTCACGATGAAATTTATTTTCTTTTCTTTGTCAAGATTATCTTTTATGAATCTTATTCTTGAAATTGGATCCATGTTTTGATCTCCAATCTTAAACTCTGGAAATTGAATTATAAATCTCTAATATTTGTCCTTGATCTCACTTGATACATCTCTCATATCATTATCATAATCATCAGACCTAAATTGTGGTGAAAGTTATCTTTAGCCCGTAGTGCAAAGATGACATGTTGATTGATATCTTTGGCCCATAGTACAAAAGATAATCTATTGATTAATATCTTTGGCCTGTAGTGCAAAGATGATCTGTTGATTGATATCTTTGGCTTGTAGTGGAAAGATGATCTGCTGATTGATATCTTTGGCCTGTAATGCAAAGATGACCTGTTGAAAGTTATATTTGGCCCATAGTGCAAAGATGACCTGTTGATTGATATCTTTGGCCTGTAGTGCAAAGAATACCTGTTGATTGATATCTTTGGCTTGTAGTGCAAAGATGAACTGTTGATTGATATCTTTGGCACGTAGTGCAAAGATGAACTGTTGATTTATATCTTTGGCCCGTAGTGCAAAGATGGACAAATGTATGACATGATCATGACCACTGATGATATCTCTGGCTTGTAGTGCAAAGATGATCTGTTGATTGATATCTTTGGCCTGTAGTGGAAAGATGATCTGTTGATTGATATCTTTGGCCTGTAATGCAAAAGATGACCTGTTGAAAGTTATATTTGGCCCATAGTGCAAAGATGACTTGTTGATTGATATCTTTGGCCTGTAGTGCAAAGAAGACGTGTTGATTAATATCTTTGGCTTGTAGTGCAAACATGAACTGTTGATTGATATCTTTGGCACGTAGTGCAAAGATGAACTGTTGATTTATATCTTTGGCCCGTAGTGCAAAGATGGACAAGTGTATGACATGATCATGACTACTGATGATTTAAATGAATATCTTTGGCCTATAATGCAAAGATAGATAGTTGATTGGTATGATCATGATCATGGTTGTTACGTTTGAATGTTTTTGGTGTAGGGTGTAAAGACAATACGATTATTAAGTGTCTTTAGCCTTTGTGGCAAGGACATTGCGTGAAAGTTCTATTAAGCCTTTGTGGCAAGGAGAAACTGTTGATTTACATGATTATGAACATGAATTGTGAATTAATATAACCATAATCTTTGGTGTTACAGGTAAAGACAGGTGATGAAAATTAACTTCATTCTGAGTGCGAAGCGGAATTTATCAACATAATTATGATCATGAACTATTTACATGATTGTGGACAGGAACTGTTAATTGATGTTACAGGGATAAAATATTGTTGGTGGACTTTTAACATGGAGAAGATAATAGACATTATGGTCTATTTGACTCTTCTAATGGATTGTTCGTTTCGCTGCAACTATGGTTGAAAGATTTTATCATCTACCATATATTCTAAATATCTGATTTATTACTGATGAAGGCTATTGATAATTTAATTATCGTTAGTCATGGTATTCTTTACTTAGCTATTTGTGCTCATCCTTTTTCTTCACAATTTTTTTCAGGAAATAAGAGTGTAGCTGGGTCGAGCGAGCTATAACTGTTAGAGTTTTCCATAAAACAGTATGGAAATAATTGTTTTGAGAACTTTAAATGTGTGTCGTATTTTATACGTCATTTAACAGTTGATTTTGGTGAACCAAATAGGGTGAGGTGAACCCGACTTTAGAAGGGTGTATTGCCACTATCATACAAGATGTCTAATCACATACGACTTCGTGTTATCATAAGACATGGTGGTGCACATCCACTTGTTGATTATATCTATGAGCACTACCTATATAATCTTGGAGTATGGTTGGAATATAATCCTCAGTTTGAGACAATGGAGATAATTATATGGCACAAGAATACCCACCATTGGAATGAACAGGATAGTAATCTTCTCATTCTTCTTTGGGGTCTATTAGGTCATCCAAGGTTAATTCTCAAGTCATACGAAATCTATTATAACTTAGAAGCATGGCCTCCCATGTACGAAGGTTTCCTTGAGCATTTTCCAAAGATTTTAATTCCTAAAACAGTTATTGACTGTACCTTTATGTAACGTATCATTGATAAGGAGTATGAGTATTGTTATTCACAGTTTATGTGTTGTCGTATTATGCACGACAGAGTAATAGTTGGAATATGAAGATTTATATTTGCATTCTGTACCATATATTTCTGGCGACTCAAATAGGTGGTGTGGACCTATTTTGGGGGCGTCACATATAGGTTCAACGAAGCACGTCCATACTTTCAAAAATAAACAAGCGTAGGCCAAATTTCTTCCAGCATTCACATACACATTGCAAATAAAAAGGGAAATATTAAAAAGATGCGATACCGTGTTTTCACTGGACTTGGGGGGTGCCTAACACCTTCCCCCCAATTAACCATGCCCCCGAACTTAGAATTTCAATTTCAAGATCAAGTTTTGACAGTATCCATCAATTGAGCCTACTTTCAAACAAAACTCGGTTGAGTTGGTACAATCATTTCAAATCTACCAACTGGTGACTCTGTAAAACCGTTCAAATCGTCGACATAATACATGTTGGCCTTTTCCTAAAAAACTTCACCCTTCATAAAACAGACAAGGCAATAAAGGTAGAAAACAAGAGACTTAGGAAGAGAGAAAGATTCGGTCCAACGATGACAGGGTTTTTTCCTGACGTCGACAGGTTCAAAATCGGTCAAACAGGAACTGAGAAGCTAGAATAGATAAGATTTATTTAAATCTTACATTCTTTCTAGTTTTGTAACTATTAAAGCGACTATGCAACCCTAGATCCATAACTAGAGGTAACGGGAAGCTTCAGCTACGCGCATACAAGGATTTAACTGATGAATCCTTTGTCTTGCAACGTCTAGATGTAAATTTGCATTTTATGTCAATATCTTTGATGTGCAGGCTTTTTGATTTTTTTCTGTGAGCCTAGGAATCATGGGATCAAAGATCACCCACACGGATCTAAATTTGATTCCCACAATGAACAACTTTACATTGTAATTGTTGGGTTTGTACGTAACGCAAACATGAAATCAAATCACATAAATAGGGCGGAAGCGTAAAAAACTAGGTTTTCAAAATTTATACAAACCCATTACCATGATCATTCCTGTGCATTAATTATCAGTGAATGAAGAAGGAGAAAAACAGAATTATACCTTTGAAAATACAAGCTTCCTCAAGTACAAGTTCTACTCCTTTGATTCCTTTGATTCCTCTGTAGTGGCTCCTTCCCTTGATCAATGTCAACCACCCAAATGTTTGGCCTCTAACGGTGATCCACCAAGGAAGATGAAGAACTCAGTAAGATGGGTTATTGGCTTAACCCTTGTTTCTATCTCTATAGAATATGTGTACTCCCAACTCTTGAAAAATTCACGTCCCTTATTTCTGATATAAGACTCTCTTATATAGATATTAGGTTAACCCTCCTAATACAATTAGAATAGGGTTTTATTTAATTAATTAATTAATTACTTTTAATTAATTTATATCCTAATCTTTATTAGGATTGAGAGAGAGTACTGATATTATATTAATTCCTAAACTCCTTTAGAATTAAAATAATAGTAATAATAATAATAATATTAATAAGACTCCTCTTATTAATTTATATTTAATATTTCTAAAATATTAAATAATAAACATTAAGCTATTTAATTTATTCTATCATCATAGATTAAATTAATTATACTTAATGCATTATTACTATCATGCCATTTTCTTCTTAAATAATTCTTCTTCCTTTTATGGTGTGACCCTTTAGGTTCTCCATATTAAACTGGTTGTGAATAAATCAATTAGAACAATTCTAATCTTATTTAAATAAACAAATTAAAATAATAATCTATTTAAATAAATAACATTTATTCTACAATAGGGATAAGCCTCCCTAGCGATCAACGACTTTCCAAATAATATAGATTTCAACATTAATCATAAAAGAACCTGTGAGTTAATAGTTACCGTACAATTCAATCCTTCCACCATATAATGTCCCAATTAAATATAAGACATGGATTTACTGTCAAGTCTTAATTTATTTAATCATATGTATTTCGATTAGAAAATGCACAACTCCAAATAATGCAAATTAGAAACCTCTTTCTAATTTAATTCTACCTTAGCCAAGGATTCCTGGGTTGTCATTTAACGAATCACATAGGACATATCTCCTCTTTTACTAGAGGTGGTAGATTCTTTATTGATCATTCATTATCTCCATATGTAACTCATTACACCCAAGCATACCCTATATATGCCTTAAAAGGCCTTAAGGAATTAGTCAAAGTATAATTTGTTACATACAAGATACTATGATGATCTCAAGTCCAAGGATCACATGTACTACTATCACATTAGGAATTCCTATTGACAGGCGAGTAAAACTCCATTAGGTATTCCATAGCGAGTCACGTTCAGTGAACTTATTCTCCAATAAGCACCTACATACTTGCTTTAGTGTGTCCACACAAATGACCATGAGATCAGTCATCCTCATCCAATGAGCAAGCAACATATGTACCAATCTATCCGGATTTACTAATTCCCATTTTAGTAATCCCACAATTGGGAACTATTTTAGTTTTTAAGCTTTCTAAGAATTTAGATCTCATTATCATGATCTCATCATGATTCTAAAAGCATTGCTTAAAACTATGGGTTATTTACATATTATAAAAACAGCACCATGCAGATAATTAAATGCCTTTAATAAATGAATATTTTATTAATAAATAAATAAGATTGTTTACAAAGTATGTGCTTTATCATCATACATGATTGGCTTGTATGCACACTACTATCAATCTCCCACTTGCACTAAAGCCAATCGCCATGGTATCTCATACCCATCTTTTCTAAGTGACGATCAAATTGCTGTTGTGTTAGAGCTTTAGTAAATGGATCTGCAATGTTGTCTTGAGAGTCCACACGCTCCAAGGTGACATCTCCTCTTTCAATGATCTCCCTGATCAAGTGAAATCGCCGCAACACGTGTTTAGATTTCTGTTGAGACCTGGGTTCCTTAGCCTGTGCAACCGCTCTGGTGTTGTCACAGTATACGGGAACTGCTTCTCTAATGCTAGGAACCACACCAAGTTCAGTTATGAACTTCTTCATCCAAACAGCTTCCTTTGCAGCTTCACTTGTAGCTATATACTCTGCCTCTGTCACTGAATCAGCAACCGTTTGCTGCTTGGAACTCTTCCAACTCACTGCACCTCCGTTCAAGGTAAACACATACCCTGAAACAGATTTACTGTCATCTTGGTCTGTTTAAAAACTTGAGTCCGAGAATCTCTCGAGTTTTAATTCAGACCCACTGTAGACAAGAAAAATATCTTTAGTCCTTCTCAAGTACTTTAGGATATTTTTCACTGCCTTCCAGTGCTCTTCTCCTGGATTTGACTGGTATCTGCTTGTTACACTAAGTGCGTGAGCAACATCCGGTCTAGTACATATCATACCGTACATGATAGATCCTATTGCAGAAGCATAAGGGATCTTACTCATACGGTCTCTCTCCTTAGGTGTCTTTGGGGCCTGTTTCTTGGAGAGATTTATTCCATGGCTCATCGGCATGAGACCTCTTTTGGAATCTTCCATGCTAAACCTCTTTAGCATTGTATCAATGTACGTTCCTTGGGATAAGCCAAGCATCCTTTTAGATCTATCTCTATAGATCTTTATCCCCAAAATATAGGATGCTTCACCCAAGTCCTTCATGGAGAAGTTTTTAGATAACCAGATTTTAATGGATTGTAACATAGGAATGTCATTCCCTATCAGTAATATATCATCAACATATAATACAAGGAATGATACTGCGCTCCCACTAACCTTCTTGTATACACATGGTTCATCCTCGTTTTTGATAAAATCAAACTCTTTGATTGTCTCATCAAAACGAATGTTCCATCTACGAGAAGCTTGCTTCAACCCATAAATAGATTGTTGTAGCTTACAGACTTGATTTGTTCCAACTTTTGAAATAAATCCCTATGCTTATGTCATATACACATCCTCCTCAAGTTTCCCATTGAGGAAGGCCGTTTTCACGTCCATCTGCCAGATCTCATAGTCGTTGTAAGCTGCAATCGCAAGCAAAATCCGAATGGACTTGAGCATGGCTACTAGTGAGAAGGTTTCATCATAGTTAACTCCTTGTCTTTGTTTGAAATCTTTTGCAACCAGTCGGGCCTTATAGGTCTCTACCTTTCCGTCTGCTCCAGTCTTTTTCTTAAAAACCCATTTACACCCAATAGGTTTAATACCTTCAGGTGGTGAAACCAAAGACCATACTTTATTTTCATACATGGAGTCCATTTCGGATTTCATGGCTTCAAGCCATTTCCCTGAGTCTTTATTACTCATAGCCTGTTCGTAATTCAATGGCTCATCATCATTCATGATGTGTACCTCATCGTCATCCTCTATAACGAATCCATACCTCTCAGGTATCTTCGGTACTCTTCTAGATTTACGAACAGGGTGTGGTACAGTAGGTTCTTCTACTTGGTTAGGTACCTGACTTTGGTCCGTGGTAACTTGTGGTTCTTGAACTTCTTCAAGATATATCTTGCTCCCACTGACCCCTTCATGGATAAACTCTTTCTCCAAGAAGGTAGCATGTTTTGCAACAAACACGTTTTGATCAGTTGGATGATAGAAATAATACCCTACGGTTTCTTTAGGGTATCCCACAAATCTACACTTATCGGATTTAGTCTGTAGCTTATCATTTTCAAACTTTTTGACATAAGCTGGACAACCCCAAGTCTTAACATGCTTAAGATTTGGTTTCCTCCCTTTCCACATCTCATATGGAGTCTTTGGGGCGGATTTGGTAGGTACCTTGTTAAGTAGGTATGCAGCCGTTTCTAGGGCATATCCCCAGAAGGAAATTGGAAGGTTGGTAAAACTCATCATGGATCGAACCATGTCCAACAGTGTTCGATTTCTCCTTTCAGATACTCCATTTAACCGTGGTGTACCTGGAGGAGTCCATTGTGAGATTATACCATTTTCTCTGAGACAATTGAGAAACTCACTGCTTAAGTATTCTCCACCTCGATCTGATCGAAGTATCTTAATACTCTTGCCCGTTTGTTACTCTACTTCACTTCTGAACTCTTTGAACTTTTCAAATGATTCTGATTTGTATTTCATTAAATACACATATCCAAATCTTGAGTGATAATCAGTGAAAGTAATAAAATAAGAATACCCACCCCGTGCACTTGTTGTCATAGGTCCACAAACGTCTGTGTGAATCAATGCCAACAACTCTGTAACTCTCTCTCCTTTTCCACTAAAAGGAGATTTAGTCATTTTACCCATGAGACAAGATTCACAAGTTGGATATGATTCATAATCAGATAGCTCGAGGAGCCCATCTTTATGCAACTTGGATAATCTTGTTTCATTGATATGACCGAGTCTACAGTGCCACATATAGGTATAATTAATATCATCTCTTTTCCTTTTCTTAATTTGTTCAATTTGAAATATAGTTTCTTGTAAGTCAAGTGTATAAAGTCCATTTCGCAAATTTTCAATACCATATAAAACATCGTCTTTATAAATAGAACAACCATTGTTCTTTATAATAACGTCAAAACCTTCCATATCCAATACAGAAATTGAAATAATGTTTTTAATAATATTCGGAACATAATAACAATTATTAAGATAAATGGATTTGCCCGAAGGCATTGCTAAACAATAAGTTCCTACAGCTAATGCAGCAACTTTTGCTCCATTTCCCACTCGTAGGATCACCTCATCTTTGTTCAGCTTTCTACTTCTGACCGGTCCCTGCACAGTATTACATATGTGAGAACCACAGCCGGTATCCAATACCCAAGTAGAATTATGACTTTCAGAAAAATTAATTTCAATCATAAACAAACCTTGATTGGAAGTCGAAGCTTCTCCAAGCTTCTTCTCTGCTAGAAACTTCTTGCAGTTCCTCTTCCAATGTCCCAGCTCATTGCAATGAAAGTACATTCCTTTAACTGGTTCAGGTTTCTTTTGCTCCTTTTCTTTCCCTTTTCCCTTAGCCTTCTTAGATTTCTTCTTTTCAGAAGAGACCTTGGGCCTCTTCCTTTTATTGGAAGAATCCACCATCAAGACATGGTTCTTCTTGGATGAGAAGTAACCTTCTGCAGTTTTCAGCATGTTAAGCAGCTCAGGTAAGCTGACATCTAGCTTATTCATGTGAAAATTAACCACAAACTGCGAGAAGGTCTCAGGGAGTGACTGCAAGACCAAGTCTTGACTCAACTCCCCATCCATGACGAACCCAAGCTGTCGAAGGCGTTCAATCAAATTGATTACCTTCAGAACATGAGTCTCGACGGCAGTGCCCTTGATCATCCGAGAACGGAAGAGCACCTTAGATATCTCATATCTAGCAGTCCTACTCTGTTCACCATACAACTCCTTGAGGTGAAGCAGCATAGCAGGAGCATCCATTTTTTCGTGCTGACGCTGAAGCTCGTTATTCATGGATGCGAGCATGATGCATTGAGCCACAGATGCATCATCTTGCCACTTTTTGAAAGTGGCAATCTCTTCCTCAGAGGCTGTTTCTGAAACAGATTCAAGGATAGTGGAATTTAGGACATAAGAAATCTTTTCAGCATTGAGAACAATTCTCAGATTTCTTAGCCAGTCCTTATAATTCGGGCCGGTAAGCTTATTTGCATCAAGTATGCTTCGTAGTGAGATTAGTGATTTTGACATTTTTAAAATTCTACATGTGAAAAGACAACATTTTAGCAAACATTCATTTTATTAACTTTGCATACCAAAATAAATTTAGGTCTTTATTTTAAATTGGTATCTCCCACTATTTTCATCAAACTATATTACCCTCACTCATATAGTTCGGCAACATCTAATTAAAGATTTGCTAGTGAGATTAAGGATCCCATTTCAAATGTATATAACCTTGTGGATAGCACAACAAGCGATATACAAATAAATAGGTAGACAACTCTTGTCAATTACATCACCATGTAATTCCTTTTATTTTGCCTCTTAAATCATAATGGTCATGTGTGTGCACATCCGAACTAAAATGATTTAAGTTAAGTCCAGCCTAGCACTTCCATAAATTCAAAAAAAAAAAAATTCGTCCTTGTGGATAGCACAACAAGACTAGATCGTTCAATTTTCTTGATAAGCATCAAATGTGATTAATTAACATCTTAAATATTCAATACTTGCCTTGTGGATAGCACAACAAACTCATATTAAATATTTAATACTCTATTAACTAATCATGCTAGAAGGCGACGTTCGATATTCCAAATATCATTTGAACGCTTCAGACTTAATAATATTTCTTTGAGGGGTTTGTTATTATTTGTCTCATCTTTTTAAGCGCGCATGCACATATATATATAAAATACGCGTCATTTTATTAAACATGCGAAGCATGTTTGTATAAAATATAAAATATATAATATTTAGCATGAAATATAGAATACTATATTCTACCCGGATTGATTATGGACTTTTATTCTAGTTTGGTTCACTAGAGCCACCAAGTGAACCAAAAGGTCTAACCTAGGAGTGCAAAAATTTAAATTTAAACATAACTGTTACATTTAAACCCGGGCTCCATACAAACGGGTCTTCACGCGCTCCTTGCTCCTTGGTCTCCAGTTTCTCCAAGATAATTCTAACTACCTCTATTACATAAATTATTTTTAAATAGAAACCTTGATCAGCAGTCAAGGGGAAGTACATAGAAGGGAGATAGAATTTTACACCAAGAATAAAATCAGAGAAGACGAGGTACGCAGACCCCATTTTATAAAACCCATACATTTAAGCATTTATCCAAAATAAAATCTAATCACATTGGTCATAGTCCATAATCAATCCCTTTTATTACCATACATATCATCATACGTATCGATAAAACTTATTCATCTCATGAAAGTAAATTCATTCCATATATGTATTAATATCAGTTAATGGGCAAAAGTTTGCTAAACTTTGTTTTTGGAAAAATAAACTCCTTTATTTCATTCAAAAATAATTCCAAATTAAACTCTTTAATTTTAGCAATTCTGAAATCTCATTTCATATAAAATAAACATCTTTATTTTAAACCTTTATTAATTAAAAAAATTCAGATTCTGTTAGTGGCGCAGCTGCGCCAGGAATATAAAAAGAACCAGCGTAGCTGCACAGCATGAAAAACCAGGCCAAGACACCGGCGCAGCTGCGCAGCAAGAAGGCCAGGAACCGGCGCAGCTGCGCAGCATGAAAACCAGCACAGGACACTGGCGCAGCTGCGCAGCAAGAAGGCCAGGAATCGGCGCAGCTTCGCAGAATCAGAAAAAATTTTGTTGCCCAGAACTCGATCCAATCGCATATTATACATGTATGGAATCACATAGACTGATAATTAGCACAAGATTGGCTCTGATACCACTGTTGGGTTTGTACGTAAAGCAATCATACAATCAAATAACATAAATAGGGCGGAAGCGTAAAAAACTAGGCTTTTAAAATTTATACAAACCCATTACCATGATCATTCTTGTGCATCAATTATCAGTGAATGAAGAAGGAGAAAAATAGAATTATACCTTTGAAGATACAAGCTTCCTAAGGTACAAGTTCAACTCCTTTGATTCCTTTGATTCCTCTATAGTGGCTCCTTCTCTTGATTAATGTCAGCCACCCAAATGTTTGGCCTCTAACGGTGATCCACCAAGGAAGATGAAGAACTCAGTAAGATGGGTTATTGGCTTAACCCTTGTTTCTATCTCTATAGAATATGTGTACTCCCAACTCCTGAAAAATTCACGTACCTTATTTCTGATATAAGACTCTCTTATATAGATATTAGGTTAACCCTCCTAATCCAATTAGAATAGGGTTTTATTTAATTAATTAATTAAATACTTTTAATTAATTTATATCCTAATCTTTATTAGGATTGAGAGAGAGTACTGATATTATATTAATTCCTAAACTCCTTTAGAATTAAAATAATAATAATAATAATAATATTAATAAAACTCCTCTTATTAATTTATATTTAATATTTCTAAAATATTAAATAATAAACATTAAGCTATTTAATTTAGTCTATCATCATAGATTAAATTAATTATACTTAATGCATTATTACTATCATGCCATTTTCTTCTTAAATAATTCTGCTTCCTTTTATGGTGTGACCCTTTAGGTTCTCCATATTAAACCGGTTGTGAATAAATCAATTAGAACAATTCTAATCTTATTTAAATAAACAAATGAAACTAATAATTTATTTAAATAAATAACATTTATTCTCTAATAAGGATAAGCCTCCCTAGCGATCAACGACTTTTCAAATAATATAGATTTCAACATTAATCATAAAAGAACCTGTGAGTTAATAGTTACCGTACAATTCAATCCTTCCACCATACAATGTCCCAATTAAATATAAGACATGGATTTACTGTCAAGTCTTAATTTATTTAATCATATGTATTTCGATTAGAAAATGCACAACTCCAAATAATGCAAATTAGAAACCTCTTTCTAATTTCATTCTACCTTGGCCAAAGATTCCTGAGTTGTTATTTAACGAATCACATAGGACATATCTCCTCTTTTACTAGAGGTGGTAGATTCTTTATTGATCATTCATTATCTCCATATGTAACTCATTATACCCAAACATACCCTATATATGCCTTAAAAGGCCTTAAGGAATTAGTCAAAGTATAATTTGTTACATACAAGATACTATGATGATCTCAAGTCCAAGGATCACATGTACTACTATCACATTAGGAATTCCTATGGACAGGCGAGTAAAAATCCATTAGGTATTCCATAGCGAGTCACGTTCAGTGAACTTATTCTCCAATAAGCACCTACAAACTTGCTTTAGTGTCTCCACACAAATGACCGTGAGATCAGTCATCCTCATCCAATGAGCAAGCAACATATACACCAATCTATCCGGATTTACTAATCCCCATTTTAGTAATCCCACAATTGGGAACTATTTTAGTTTTTAAGCTTTCTAAGAGTTTAGATCTCATTATCATGATCTCATCATGATTCTAAAAGCATTGCTTAAAACTATGGGTTATTTATATATTATAAAAACAGCACCATGTAGATAATTATATGCCTTAAATGAATATTTTATTAATAAATAAATAAGATTGTTTACAAAGTATGTGCTTTATCATCATACATGTTTGGCTTGTATGCACACTACTATCAATCTCCCACTTGCATTAAAGCCAATCGCCATGGTATCTCATACCCATCTTTTCTAAGTGACGATCAAACTGCTGTTGTGTTAGAGCTTTAGTAAATAGATCTGCAATGTTGTCTTGAGAGTCCACACGCTCCAAGGTGACGTCTCCTCTTTCAATGATGTCCCTGATCAAGTGAAATCACCGCAACACGTGTTTAGATTTCTAATGAGACCTGGGTTCCTTAGCCTGTGCAACCGCTCCGGTGTTGTCACAGTATACGGGAACTGCTTCTCTAATGCTAGGAACCACACCAAGTTCAGTTATGAACTTCTTCATCCAAATAGCTTCCTTTGCAGCTTCACTTACAGCTATATACTCTGTCTCTGTCACTGAATCAGCAACCGTTTGCTGCTTGGAACTCTTCCAACTCACTGCACCTCCGTTCAAGGTAAACACATACCCTGAAACAGATTTATTGTCATCTTGGACTGTTTGAAAAACTTGAGTCCGTGAATCCCTCGAGTTTTAATTCAGACCCACTGTAGACAAGAAAAATATCTTTAGTCCTTCTCAAGTACTTTAGGATATTTTTCACTGCCTTCCAGTGCTCTTCTCCTGGATTTGACTGGTATCTGCTTGTTACACTAAGTGCGTGAGCAACATCCGGTCTAGTACATATCATACCGTACATGATAGATCCTATTGAAGAAGCATAAGGAATCTTACTCATACGGTCTCTCTCCTTAGGTGTCTTTGGGGCCTGTTTCTTGGAGAGATTTATTCCATGGCTCATCGGCATGAGACCACTTTTGGAATCTTCATGCTAAACCTCTTTAGCATCGTATCAATGTACATTCCTTGGGATAAGCCGAGCATCCTTTTAGATCTATCTCTATAGATCTTTATTCCCAAAATATAGGATGCTTCACCCAAGTCCTTCATGGAGAAGTTTTTAGATAACCAGATTTTAATGGATTGTAACATAGGAATGTCATTCCCTATCAGTAATATATCATCAACATATAATACAAGGAATGATACTGCGCTCCCACTAACCTTCTTGTATACACATGGTTCATCCTCGTTTTTGATAAAATCAAACTATTTGATTGTCTCATCAAAATGAATGTTCCATCTACGAGAAGCTTGCTTCAACCCATAAATGGATTGTTGTAGCTTACAGACTTGATTTGTTCCAACTTTTGAAATAAATCCCTCTGCTTGTGTTATATACACATCCTCCTCAAGTTTCCCATTGAGGAAGGCCGTTTTCACGTCCATCTGCTAGATCTCATAGTCGTTGTAAGCTGCAATCGCAAGCAAAATCCGAATGGACTTGAGCATGGCTACTAGTGAGAAGGTTTCATCATAGTTAACTCCTTGTCTTTGTTTGAAATCTTTTGCAACCAGTCGGGCCTTATAGGTCTCTACCTTTCCGTCTGCTCCAGTCTTTTTCTTAAAAACCCATTTACACCCAATAGGTTTAATACCTTCAGGTGGTGAAACCAAAGACCATACTTTATTTTCATACATGGAGTCCATTTCGGATTTCATGGCTTCAAGCCATTTCCCTGAGTCTTTATTACTCATAGCCTGTTCGTAATTCAATGGATCATCATCATTCATGATGTGTACCTCATCATCATCCTCTATAACGAATCCATACCTCTCAGGTATCTTCGGTACTCTTCTAGATTTACGAACAGGGTGTGGTATAGTAGGTTCTTCTACTTGGTTAGGTACCTGACTTTGGTCCGTGGTAACTTGTGGTTCTTGAACTTCTTCAAGATATATCTTGCTCCCACTGACCCCTTCATGGATAAACTCTTTCTCCAAGAAGGTAGCATGTTTCGCAACAAACACGTTTTGATCAGTTGGATGATAGAAATAATACCCTACGATTTCTTTAGGGTATCCCACAAATCTACACTTATCGGATTTAGTCTGTAGCTTATCATTTTCAAACTTTTTGACATAAGCTGGACAACCCCAAGTCTTAACATGCTTAAGATTTGGTTTCCTCCCTTTCCACATCTCATATGGAGTCTTTGGGGCGGATTTGGTAGGTACCTTGTTAAGTAGGTATGCAGCCGTTTCTAGGGCATATCCCCAGAAGGAAATTGGAAGGTTGGTAAAACTCATCATGGATCGAACCATGTCCAACAGTGTTCGATTTCTCCTTTCAGATACTCCATTTAACTGTGGTGTACCTGGAGGAGTCCATTGTGAGATTATACCATTTTCTCTGAGACAATTGAGAAACTCACTGCTTAAGTATTCTCCACCTCGATCTGATCGAAGTATCTTAATACTCTTGCCCGTTTGTTTCTCTACTTCACTTCTGAACTCTTTGAACTTTTCAAATGATTCTGATTTGTATTTCATTAAATACACATATCCAAATCTTGAGTGATAATCAGTGAAAGTAATAAAATAAGAATACCCACCCCGTGCACTTGTTGTCATAGGTCCACAAACGTCTGTGTGAATCAATGCCAACAACTCTGTAACTCTCTCTCCTTTTCCACTAAAAGGAGATTTAGTCATTTTACCCATGAGACAAGATTCACAAGTTGGATATGATTCATAATCAGATAGCTTGAGGAGCCCATCTTTATGCAACTTGGATAATCTTGTTTCATTGATATGACCGAGTCTACAGTGCCACATATAGGTATAATTAATATCATCTCTTTTCCTTTTCTTAATTTGTTCAATTTGAAATATATTTTCTTGTAAGTCAAGTGTATAAAGTCCATTTCACAAATTTCCAATACCATATAAAACATCGTCTTTATAAATAGAACAACCATTGTTCTTTATAATAACGTCAAAACCTTCCATATCCAATACAGAAATTGAAATAATGTTTTTAATAATATTCGGAACATAATAACAATTATTAAGATAAATGGATTTGCCCGAAGGCATTGCTAAACAATAAGTTCCTACAGCTAATGCAGTAACTTTTGCTCCATTTCCCACTCGTAGGATCACCTCATCTTTGTTCAGCTTTCTACTTCTGACCGGTCCCTGCACAGTATTACATATGTGAGAACCACAGCCGGTATCAAATACCCAAGTAGAATTATGACTTTCAGAAAAATTAATTTCAATCATAAACAAACCTTGATTGGAAGTCGAAGCTTCTCCAAGCTTCTTCTCTGCTAGAAACTTCTTGCAGTTCCTCTTCCAATGTCCCGGCTCATTGCAATGAAAGCACATTCCTTTAGCTGGTTCAGGTTTCTTTTGCTCCTTTTCTTTCCCTTTTCCCTTAGCCTTCTTATATTTCTTCTTTTCAGAAGACACCTTGGGCCTCTTCCTTTTATTGGAAGAATCCACCATCAAGACATGGTTCTTCTTGGATGAGAAGTGACCTTCTGCAATTTTCAGCATGTTAAGCAGCTCAGGTAAGCTGACATCTAGCTTATTCATGTGAAAATTAACCACAAACTACGAGAAGGTCTCAGGGAGTGACTGCAAGACCAAGTCTTGACTCAACTCCCCATCCATGACGAACCCAAGCTGTCGAAGGCGTTCAATCAAATTGATTACCTTCAGAACATGAGTCTCGACGGCAGTGCCCTTGATCATCCGAGATCGGAAGAGCTCCTTAGATATCTCATATCTAGCAGTCCTACTCTGTTCACCATACAACTCCTTGAGGTGAAGCAGCATAGCAGGAGCATCCATTTTTTCGTGCTGACGCTGAAGCTCGTTATTCATGGATGCGAGCATGATGCATTGAGCCACAGATGCATCATCTTGCCACTTTTTGAAAGTGGCAATCTCTTCCTCAGAGGCTGTTTCTGAAATAGATTCAGGGATATGGAATTTAGGACATAAGAAATCTTTTCAGCAGTGAGAACAATTCTCAGATTTCTTAGCCAGTCCTTATAATTCGGGCCGGTAAGCTTATTTGCATCAAGTATGCTTCGTAGTGAGATTAGTGATTTTAACATTTTTAAAATTCTGCATGTGAAAAGACAACAATTTAGCAAACATTCATTTTATTAACTTTGCATACCAAAATAAATTTAGGTCTTTATTTTAAATTGGTATCTCCCACTATTTTCATCAAACTATATTACCCTCACTCATATAGTTCGACAACATCTAATTAAAGATTTGCTAGTGAGATTAAGAATCTTATTTCAAATGTATATAACCTTGTGGATAACACAACAAGCGATATACAAATAAATAGGTAGACAACTCTTGTCAATTACATCACCATGTAATTCCTTTTATTTTGCCTCTTAAATCATAATGGTCATGTGTGTGCACATCCGAACTAAAATAATTTAAGTTAAGTCCAGCCTAGCACTTCCATAAATTCAAAAAAGAAAAATTTTCGTCCTTGTGGATAGCACAACAAAGACTAGATCGTTCAATTTTCTTGATAAGCATCAAATGTGATTAATTAACATCTTAAATATTCAATACTTGCCTTGTGGATAGCACAACAAACTCATATTAAATATTTAATACTCTATTAACTAATCATGCTAGAAGGCGACGTTCGATATTCCAAATATCATTTGAACGCTTCAGACTTAATAATATTTCTTTGAGGGGTTTGTTATTATTTGTCTGATCTTTTTAAGCGCGCATGCACATATATATATAAAATACGCGTCATTTTATTAAACAAGCGAAGCATGTTTGTATAAAATATAATATATATAATATTTAGCATGCAATATAGAATACTATATTCTACCCGGATTGATTATGGACTTTTATTCTAGTTTGGTTCACTAGAGCCACCAAGTAAACCAAAAGGTCAAACCTAGGAGTGCAAAAATTTAAATTTAAACGTAACTGTTACATTTAAACCCGGGCTCTATACAAACGGGTCTTCACGCGCTCCTTGCTCCTTGGTCTCCAGTTTCTCCAAGATAATTCTAACTATCTCTATTACATAAATTATTTTTAAATAGAAACCTTGATCAGCAGTCAAGGGGAAGTACATAGAAGGGAGATAGAATTTTACACCAAGAATAAAATCAGAGAAGACGAGGTACGCAGACCCCATTTTATAAAACCCATACATTTAAGCATTCATCCAAAATAAAATCCAATCACATTGGTCATAGTCCATAATCAATCCCTTTTATTACCATACATATCATCATACGTATCGATAAAACTTATTCATCTCATGAAAGTAAA
Organism: Panax stipuleanatus; assembly: GCA_020205555.1. Taxonomy (NCBI): domain Eukaryota; kingdom Viridiplantae; phylum Streptophyta; class Magnoliopsida; order Apiales; family Araliaceae; genus Panax; species Panax stipuleanatus. The sequence continues at coordinate 82,692,838 of CM035118.1, forward strand.
TTCATTCCATATATGTATTAATATCAGTTAATGCACAAAAGTTTGCTAAACTTTGTTTTTGGAAAAATAAACTCCTTTATTTCATTCAAAAACAATTCCAAATTAAACTCTTTAATTTTAGCAATTCTGAAATCTCATTTCATATAAAATAAACATCTTTATTTTAAACCTTTATTAATTAAAAAAATTCAGATTCTGTTAGTGGCTCAGCTGCGCCAGGAATATAAAAAGAACCAGCGCAGCTGCGCAGCATGAAAAACCAGGTCAAGACACCGGCGCAGCTGCGCAGCAAGAAGGCCAGGAACCGGCGCAGCTGCGCAGCATGAAAACCAGCACATGACACTGGCGCAGCTGCGCAGTAAGAAGGCCAGGAATCGGCGCAGCTGCGCAGCTTCGCAGAATCAAAAAAAAAATTGTTTCCCAGAACTCGAACCAATCGCATATTATACATGTATGGAATCACATAGACTGATAATTAGCACAAGATTGGCTCTGATACCACTGTTGGGTTTGTACGTAACGCAATCATACAATCAAATAACATAAATAGGGCGGAAGCGTAAAAAACTAGGCTTTTAAAATTTATACAAACCCATTACCATGATCATTCTTGTGCATCAATTATCAGTGAATGAAGAAGGAGAAAAATAGAATTATACCTTTGAAGATACAAGCTTCCTCAAGTACAAGTTCTACTCCTTTGATTCCTTTGATTCCTCTGTAGTGGCTCCTTCCCTTGATCAATGTCAGCCACCCAAATGTTTGGCCTCTAACGGTGATCCACCAAGGAAGATGAAGAACTCAGTAAGATGGGTTATTGGCTTAACCCTTGTTTCTATCTCTATAAAATATGTGTACTCCCAACTCTTGAAAAATTCACGTACCTTATTTCTGATATAAGACTCTCTTATATAGATATTAGGTTAACCCTCCTAATCCAATTAGAATAGGGTTTTATTTAATTAATTAATTAAATACTTTTAATTAATTTATATCCTAATCTTTATTAGGATTGAGAGAGAGTACTGATATTATATTAATTCCTAAACTCCTTTAGAATTAAAATAATAATAATAATAATAATATTAATAAAACTCCTCTTATTAATTTATATTTAATATTTCTAAAATATTAAATAATAAACATTAAGCTATTTAATTTATTCTATCATCATAGATTAAATTAATTATACTTAATGCATTATTACTATCATGCCATTTTCTTCTTAAATAATTCTTCTTCCTTTTATGGTGTGACCCTTTAGGTTCTCCATATTAAACCGGTTATGAATAAATCAATTAGAACAATTCTAATCTTATTTAAATAAATAAATTAAACTAATAATCTATTTAAATAAATAACATTTATTCTACAATAGGGATAAGCCTGCCTAGCGATCAAAGACTTTTCAGATAATATAGATTTCAACATTAATCATAAAAGAACCTGTGAGTTAATAGTTACCGTACAATTCAATCCTTCCACCATACAATGTCCAAATTAAATATAAGACATGGATTTACTGTCAAGTCTTAATTTATTTAATCATATGTATTTCGATTAGAAAATGCACAACTCCAAATAATGCAAATTAGAAACCTCTTTCTAATTTCATTCTACCTTGGCCAAGGATTCCTGGGTTGTCATTTAACGAATCACATAGGACATATCTCCTCTTTTACTAGAGGTGGTAGATTCTTTATTGATCATTCATTATCTCCATATGTAACTCATTATACCCAAGCATACCCTATATATGCCTTAAAAGACCTTAAGGAATTAGTCAAAGTATAATTTATTACATACAAGATACTATGATGATCTCAAGTCCAAGGATCACATGTACTACTATCACATTAGGAATTCCTATTGACAGGCGAGTAAAACTCCATTAGGTATTCCATAGCGAGTCACGTTCAGTGAACTTATTCTCCAATAAGCACCTACATACTTGCTTTAGTGTCTCCACACAAATGACCATGAGATCAGTCATCCTCATCCAATGAGAAAGCAACATATGTACCAATCTATCCGGATTTACTAATCCCCATTTTAGTAATCCCACAATTGAGAACTATTTTAGTTTTTAAGATGTCTAAGAATTTAGATCTCATTATCATGATCTCATCATGATTCTAAAAGCATTGCTTAAAACTATGAGTTATTTACATATTATAAAAACAGCACCATGTAGATAATTATATGCCTTAAATGAATATTTTATTAATAAATAAATAAGATTGTTTACAAAGTATGTGCTTTATCATCATACATGATTGGCTTGTATGCACACTACTATCAGTAAATACATCCTGCCAGTTTTTTTGTAAATGTAAATCAGAGGGACCTTAAAACGGTTATCTGGATTTAAGGTCTCAGCATAGTGAAATGTGGTTTGTAGTGCTAGGGTCACTTTGATGGCTTTCATGCCCATAAGAAGACCGACACTTGTATATGCATTCTGTGGTCGAGGATGCTTCGCATCCCGACAATCAAAAATCAAAACCAGCCGAATGCGGAATAAACAAAAAAGAAAGTATCAACAGGGTTTAATTCCTATGCTAGCGAAAGGGTTTGAAAACCATCTTTAAAAACGTCATTTTCATATCTTATCTAAAATGAACACTTCATCAAATCAAACCCTTCGTATATTGGTCCAACGATGCACGACACTACTTTCAAATCAAACACGTAGGCTCAAATTACTTCAAGCACACACAAACACACATTGCAAAAAAAAGGGAAAAATTGAAAAGATGCGGTAACCGTGTTTCACAGAAGTTGGGGGGTGCCTAACACCTTCCCCTCGCTTAACCAAGCCCCCGAAATTTATGAATCTTGATTTCCAAGGCCAAGTTTTTACAAAGTCCAGTAATTGGGTCTACTTGCAAAATCAAACAAAACTAGGTTGAGTTGGTACAACCATTTCAAAATATATCAACTGGCGACTCTGTAAACCTTTCAAATCGTCGACATGATACATGTTGGCCTTTTCCTAAAAAGATTCACCCTTCATAAAATAGATAAGACAAACAAGGGTAGAAAACATCAATTTAGGGAAAGGAAGATTTGTCTAAAGATTTTTTCCGACGTCAACACTAGCATAGAAGAACAAAGTTATTTCGTAGCCTTGCCTTTGCCCTTTTCCACAACTGAGGTTTCACGTTGCTCTGTCCTAACTGAAATAGGTTAAGGAAAGCAAGAATGAGCAACAAATTTGCCCAACAAGTAATATAGCAATGAATGAGAACATGTGTATTTAAGGTTCATAATCTCGAGGAGTAAAATGATAAATAATAGCTCATAAATTTAAATTAGAATGTTGTGAGCAAATCAATCATCAATAGTTTTAAATTTATTCTGTGAAGTCAATAAAGATCCACTACGGGTCAAAAAGTTATTAAAGGATTCAAAGGTTTCAACAATTTCAAGTTAATGACTATAGAATACTGAGTAGTCCCTATAGACCATGAACTCTTGCTATGATTTACAGTATTACACTGATAATCCACGATGTTCAAGTACAATAGGCAATAAGCCTATCGTACGTGATGTTATTCATAACATACCCTACGGATGTCGGCACCCTGACTATATATAGTTTCCCCTTATATGAGGGTTGTTCATCTATGTAGATTATAAAAGTTCGCACCAAAGCAATTGGTTTGGATCGCTTTCTCATTTATAGACATTGGTCTTAGCCAAATCGAATGGCATAGACGCTCATCAACACACTTAAGAACAATAATACGTCCAACAATTGTAACAAGATTCAAAGATTCATTTTTCAAGGATGAAATTATGATTTAATTCAAGCTTTAGAGTATGAATAATAATTTTTAAGAATTTAAATATCACAAGAATTATTCTGTAGAAAAATTTTCTTATACGATCAATAAATGTACAAACCTAGACATTCGCTTACTATATATGGTTGATATAACCACGATTAGAAACTTGCTTAATAAAAGAATATAGTTAAGATACTTGCAAAATCGTAGATTTCTTGCATAAAGTAATTGCATAGGTTAAGATACTTGCTCCGTAACGAGTAAGGTTCAAATATTTGCACAATGAAAAGGTAGAGTCAAGAACTTTCACAATAGAAGAGAAAAGTTAGGATACTTGCCTTTCACGTAGATTACCAATAAATAGCTTAACTTCACCTCAAGATCCTATTTATTATAGTTACGTATGTGATGACCCCAAAATAGGTCCACACTACCTATTCTGAGTCGCCAGAAATATATGGTACAAAATCCAAATACAAATCTTCATATTCCAACTATTACTCTGTCGTGCATAATACGACCACACATAAATTATGAATAAAAATACTCATACTCCTTATCAATGATACGTTACATAAAGGTACAATTAATAACTGTTTTAGGAATTAAAATCTTTGGAAAATGCTCAAGGAAACCTTCGTACATAGGAGGCCATACTTCTAAGTTATAGTAGATGTCATATGACTTGATAATTAACCTTGGTTAACCAAATAGACCCTAAAGAAGAACGAGAAGATTACTATCACGTTCATTCCAATGGTGGGTATTCTCTTGCCATATAATTATCTCCATTATCTCAAACTGAGAATTATATTCCAACCATACTCCAAGATTATATAGGTAGTACTCATAGATATAATCAGCAAGTGGATATGCACAACCATGTCTTATGATAACACGAAGTCGTATGTGATAAGACATCTTGTATGATAGTGGAAACACAACCTTCCAAAGTCGGGTTCGCCTTACCCTATTTGGTTCACCAAAATCAATTGTTAAATGACGTATAAAATACGACACACACATTTAAAGTTCTCAAAATAATTATTTCCATACTGTTTTATGGTAAACTCCAACAGTTATAGACCATCGTTCTATTCTCCTGTTATCCCCGCTAGACCCAGCTACATTCTGATTGCCTGAAAGAAATTGTGAAGTAAAAAGGATGAGCATAAATAGCCCAGTAAAGAATATCATGACTAAAGATAATTAAATTATTAATATCCCTCATCAGTAATAAATCAGATATTTAGAACATATGGTAGATGATAAAAGCTTTCAACCATAGTTGCAGCAGAACTAACAATCCATTAGAAGAGTCAAATAGACTATAATGTCTATTATCTTCTCCATGTTAAAAGTCAACCAACACTATTTTATCCTTGTAACATCATTCAACAGTTCCTGTCCACAATCATGTAAATAGTTCATTATCATAATTATGTTGATAAATTCCTCTTCGCACTCAGGACGAAGATAATTTTCATCACATGTCTTTACCTGTAATACCAAAGATTATGGTTATATTAATTTAAAATTCATGTTCATAATCATTTAAATCAACAGTTTCTCCTTGCCACAAAGGCTTAATAGACCTTTCACTCAATATCCTTACCACAAAGGCTAAAAACACTTAATAATCGTATCGTCTTTACACCCTACACCAAAAACATTCAAGCGTAACAACTATAGTCATGATCATACCAATCAACTATCTATCTTTGCACTACAGGCCAAAGATATTCATTTGTATCATCCGTGGTCATGATCATGTCATACACTTGTCCATCTTTGCACTACAAACCAAAGATATAAATCAACAGTTCATCTTTGTACTACGGGCCAAAGATATTAATCAACGGTTAATCTTTGCACTACGGGCCAAAGATATCAATCAACAGTTCATCTTTGCACAACAGGCCAAAGATATGAATCAACAGTTCATCTTTGCACTACAGGCTAAAGATATCAATCAACAGGTCATCTTTGCACTACAGGCCAAAGATATCAATCAACATGGCATCTTTGCACTACAGGCCAAAGATATCAATCAACAGTTCATCTTTGCACTACAGGCTAAATATATCAATCAACAGGTCATCTTTGCACTACAGGCCAAAGATATCAATCAACATGGCATCTTTGCACTACAAGCCAAAGATATCAATCAACATGTCATCTTTGCACTACAGCCCAAAGATATCAATCAACAGTTCAACTTTACTCTACAAGCCAAAGATATCAATCAACTGGTCATATTTGCACTACAGGCCAAAGATATCAATCAACATGTCATCTTTGCACTACAGGCCAAAGTTAACTTTCACCACAATTTAAGTCTGACGATTATGACAATGATATAAGAAATGAATCAAGTGAGATCAAGGACAAATGTTAGAGATTTATAATTCAATTTATCAAGAGTTCAATAATGTCCAAATTGTCCACATGAAGATAAAAACATGGATTCAACTTCAAGAATAAGTTTCACAAAAGATAATTTGGACAAAGAAAAGAAAATAAATTTCGTCATGAATAGTACTATGGCATGAATAGTACCCTAGATGAATAGTACTCTGGCATGAATAGTACCCCGGATGAAAAGATTAAAATTTTCATAAGCAAGTTCAAACCAATATTCTAGTAAAATGATATTAGATGAAGCGAACACCTTAAGCAATTTCTAATCATTTCAAGAATTATAGAAGCAATACTTACCATAGTAAGTTTAAATTTAGGAATATGAAATGAAATATTATCACTTACATACTATACAGTATGGAAGAAAATAATATTCCTTACGAATATTGAACGAAAACAACATCCTTTACGACAAAAATAATATCATTTACCTTAGTAGAATACTAGATCTGACTGGAATATCGGAGTTTATGTTGAGAAAATCTTGTACTGTTATCCACACACAAAATATCCTTATACTTACAAGAAATACGCTCAATATTATAGAGAAAGAATTTTCTGATTCTGGTGTGATTTCTATTTCTTAACTAAGCAGCCTATTTATAGGAAAATGCTAGCACACCAATGTTGACAAAACCTGCAGGCAGATGAATTTCTCAGCACATGTTTTGAAAAGGTTGGCAGCATACCAAAAAACGAACAAACCAAGTTTTCTAACCTCCACCAACCACATGTTTATATATATATATATATATATATATATATATATATATATATATATATTAAAACATTTATATTTACTAAAAAGAATTAAATTCAATTTTCTCTCTTCCACCTCAATTTATTTTTATACCATTTAAATTATACAATTATATTATCACATTATACTATTTATAATGTAATATTATAATAATATATTTGAATGAATTATTTTATCGGTGAAGATAAACTGCCAACTTTCAACAAATGTTTCATACTAAAAAAATTCCTCTTTTTATATCAAAATTGAGTAAATATTTACTTATTATATTTATCAACAATCAATTATTATTCACAATTAATATTACAGAATTACAATATTAACAACCAGGTCGTTCCAAGGAAAGAGGGGGGCTTTCCGATAAGAATTTTTCCTCATTGGCGCGCAATTATATAACCTAACCCCTTTTCTCGACAGAACTTTCTAGACATTGTAAATAATGTTATCTAATAATATAATTTCAATAATATGTGTGACAATTATTGGTTTAATAATGTGAACTACTGTGTAGTGATTATTGTGATAATTATTGAATCAATAATATAAAATAATATGCAATTATCAATATAGCAATTATTGAATCAATAATATAAAATATTGAACAGTAATTACTATAGCAATTATTGAATGAGTGACTTCTTACGTCAGAATCAATAATTAGAAATTACTGTGCAATACCATGTGCTACTCTGCAACAACGCGTATTACTGTACTTTAACCACCGGGTATTTCAACAGTTTAACCGTAAAAGTTTTGTTGTTATTTTTATATAAAGGTTACTTCTGTCGCTTTTTATATCTGACAGATATTCCTTTATGGGGTCAACCAATGATTGCGCCGTCGTACGAATATTTCCCAACAAAAAGAATATTCCCCTACCAAACGAATATTCTCCGACACAAAGAATATTTTAAAACAACTTGCTTCCTTTGTAAAATTTGCACATATCACCCTTAACTTTAACCTTTTATCAATTTAGCCATTTACTGAGTAGAATAATAATTATAAGAAAAATTGAATACTTTTATTTCATAAACATTGGGGTCTTACAATCTCCTCTCCTTATGAAATTTCGTCCTCAAAATTTACGTACCTGGTAGTTCGAAGAGGTGAGAATACCTTACTTTTATTTTAGATTTTATCTTCTCGGTCATTTATTCTGTATCATAACTTCTCCATTGCTCATCTCTTAGATTTCAGATATCATTCTAGAATACAGCTTCAAAATAAAGGTTAATTGATATATCACAATTTGTCAATTTATTAAGTAAGAAAATTCAGGTTAGGTAAGTCACACACTAGCGAAGTATATTACTCTTCTCTCTCCTCCTAGTTCTAATATCAGATCTCCGCCACCGACCATATCCCTAAGCTCTGATACCATTTGTGACGCCCCCAAAATAGGTCCACACCACATATTCTGAGTCGCCAGAAATATATGGTACAAATCCAAATACAAATCTTCATATTCCAACTATTACTCTGTCGTACATAATACGACGACACATAAATTGTGAATAAAAAAACTCATACTCTTTATCAATGATACGTTACATAAAGGTACAGTCAATAACTATTTTAGGAATTAAAATATTTGGAAAATGCTCAAGAAAACCTTCGTACATGGGAGGCCATGCTTCTAGGTTATAATAGATATCATATGACTTGAGAATTAACCTTGGTTGACCCAATAGACCCCAAAGAAGAACGAGAAGAATACTATCACGTTAATTCCAATGGTGGGTATTCTCTTGCCATATTATTATCTCCATTGTCTCAAACAGAGAATTATATTCCAACCATACTCCAAGATTATATAGGTAGTGCTCATAGATATAATCAGCAAGTGGATGTGCACAACCATGTCTTATGATAACACGAAGTCATATGTGCTTAGACATCTTGTATGATAGTGGTAACACACCATTCTAAAGTCGGGCTCACTACACCCTATTTGGTTCACCAAAATCAACTGTTAAATGACGTATAAAATACGACACACATATTTAAAGTTCTCAAAATAATTATTTCCATACTGTTTTATGGGAAACTTCAACATGTACAGACCATCGTTCTATTCCCCTGTTATCCCCGCTCAACCCAGCTACACTCTTATTGCCTGAAAAGAATTATGATGGAAAAGGATGAGCACAAATAGCCCAGTAAAGACTATCATGACTAAAGATAATTAAATTATCAATAGCCTTCATCAGTAATAAATCAATATTTATAACATATGGTAGATGTTAAAAGTTTCAACCATAGTTGCAGCGGAACGAACAATCCATCAGAAGAGTCAAATAGACTATAATGTCTATTATCTTCTCCATGTTAAAAGTCCACCAACAATATTTTATCCTTGTAACATCAATCAACAGTTCCTGTCCACAATCATGTAAATTGTTCATGATCATAATTATGTTGATAAATTCCTCTTCGCACCCAGGACGAATATAATTTTCATTACATGTCTTTACATGTAACACCAAAGATTATGGTTATATTAATTCACAATTCATGTTCATAATCATATAAATCAACAGTTTCTCCTTGCCACAAAGGCTTAATAAAACTTTCACTCAATGTCCTTGCCACCAAAGCTAAAGACACTTAATAATCGTATCGTCTTTACCCCCTACACCAAAAACATTCAAACGTAACAACCATGGTCATGATCATACCAATCAACTATCTAACTTTACACTACAGGCCAAAGATATTAATTTGTATCATCCGTGGTCATGATCATGCCATACATTTGTCCATCTTTGCACTACGGACCAAAGATATAAATCAACAGTTCATCTTTGCACTACGGCCCAAAGATATCAATTAATAGTTCATCTTTGCACTACGGATGGTAGCTGTCGTCTAGCACTACAAAATTTACCTTACTCGGGTTCTATAAACTCAAGATTCAATATAGCAATAAGCAAGGATCAATCCAACAGAGAGTGAATTGTATTTTAATTATCCAATAATTTCCAAGGAATTGGGGGGTTTTAGTTTGAAAAACTATAATTAACAAAAGTAAGTTTAAAGAAAATATTAATGAGTAAAATGATCAATTCTTCAGTTCAGTATCCCTTTTTACAATTATGATTTAACCAAGTGTTTACACTATTTGTCTTCCACTAAGATTAATAACTCTAGATAACCACGATCGTAAATTACCCGAAATTCTCCTTAAGTGTAGATTTATGCGACGATCGCCAACAAGAGATTCTAACTAACATACAACCTAGAACTATCAGCTTAGATTTAATATGATAGAAGCATTAAGCATGAGAATTAGATTATTTCAAGCAATACTTACACAATCAGGAATTATTTAACTTATCTTCTGAAAACATTAACAATATTTCAAAGCTTGACCACAATAAAATACTATTAATTGCTTCTTAGATTAGACACACTTCGTTTGCTTAAAATCTGTCTTAATCTAGCAGATGATATCAATTTTCTAATTTAATCCTGCAGAAACCAAATAAGTCAATTAGATAACATATACGAAAGTTCATGTAGATAATCAGAATAAATCTCAAGATGAAAAAATAAATAAATAAATTTGATCACATCATTAATTGTTAAATAAGTTCAACATCCCTTCAGAATTGAAATAAAGAACTTAGCCTGACATGCCTGAATCTCCAAAACAAAGGTTTGTAGCCTCAAAAAAATCCAAGAGCATATAGAGGTTAAAAGATCAAAAGATGTCTTAAACCTAGGAAAATAACTCCTAATTATAGCCTAAACAAACCCTAACCAAATAAGGTAAGTTTACAATTCTTTTTCATATCAACTTGTGATTAAAAACCCTAAATCTGCCAATCTTGACAGCCTGGCGCGCACCGCGCTTCAAATCCTCTATCAGTGGCGCGCCCCACGCCTTCTATACAGTGTCTCTGATCTCCTTGCAGCGCGCCTAGCATTGAACCACTCCCTCATCAGCGCGCCTCGCGCTTGTTAGTCAGTGCCAAACTTCTCGAATCAGCGTGGCCGCGCCGTAGCTCTTGTATTCCCAGCGCGCCCTGTGCTTGTCTACTATCTAGCCCCATTTTTCTTCTTCTCTCCTCTTTTGCCCATTCACTCTCCATTCCTGCACATTAACATAAAACTATGAAAAGTAATATGCACACTTAAGTAATAACAATATAACAAGCAAATAAATACCTATTAAGTAGGTTTAAAAACCTACTTATTAAATACCCCCGAACTTGAATAATTGCTTGTCCTCAAGCAAACAAACACAATGAATGCAACTAACAGAATGAATGCAACCTAACAAAATCGAGCAGAAATCTCAGTAACCAAACAGAGGTTTATAATCCTTACAAATTAACACTTTAGCTCACCATCCATCTTAACTTCTGACCAATTATAGACTCTCACATCATCACATCACATACATGACTCTAATCCACTCTCGTGCGTGTGTGTCCAATTTCATATAAGCAGTTCAAAGTAATTCACATGATTATTCCCAACAAACATCCTACTTTTACACAGATATCTTTCCCAAACATGGAATTCACATAAGCATTGCGAAAATCAGGCTAAATACACAATAACAGAATAAACATCAAAGCTCATGCTTTGTGGGTGCGTTTTAACGCTCCATCCGAACCAATTATTTTATATTTCTAATTTGTGCAATGTTCAAACCTTTTAGGCTATTCATTGTCACCCGTGTAATGGACTTTCGGCTAACGACTCCCAAACCCGAAGGCTTTAGGGCGCTAGGTGTTAAGATATCGCCAAGGGTTTACTTGTCCGAGTAACAAAGGCCATGAGGTCAAACCAAATCAATTTTTATTTCATAAGTACTTTTTTTTTCTCATTTTCTATTTCTTTTCTTTTCTGAGCCTTAATTCCACCAAACTTATGTTTCATCCAATCTTCTATCTCTATTCTGTGATTCAAGTAAGTGCCCGTGTTCTTAAAACATATGAATTCCTAATCACAACTGACAGTTAATCGGTGTGCTTGAAAGTTGAGAGAAACTACAATCATGCAATGACGTTACTATGTTTGAAACTAATCAGATCATGAAGCTCAATTTTATGCAAGATTTAGTGCAAATTTGAAATCATCAACCATGTATTCCAATACCTTGAAGTACTACTCAATCTGTATGTATGATCCTATATGCATACTTCGACTGACAAAATCCTACATGAATGCAATATTTTTGATTTTTTTATAAGATGCATATACACAGAATCTACTCTAAATGCAACCTAATCTATATGCTAAAGCACTAAAAATTTGGTTTTACTCCCCCCCCCCCAACACTTAAATCAAGGAATGTCCTCATTACTTGGCATATAAAATAAAAAAAAATGAGGACTTCCCTAAGCGACAAGTTAAAACTCGTTGGATTCGTCAGAGTCTGCTGGGGGGTATTGAGGCAGAACTGGAGGAGTAGGCAGCTGGATTGGGGTGGAGTTTGGAGACAAATGCGAGAATGCGTCAGCCAATGCGGTAAAGGCACCAACATTGTAGATGTGCATCGTAGCTTGACGTTGGGCCAGTCACATACTTTGTTGTTGACTTCGTCTCTGGAAAGTAGTAGGCAACTCTGGTGGAGACTCTGGGTTGGCCTCATCATCCGATTGCTCGGCATCTTGTGGCGGTGAGGTAGGTGTGGATGGTGGAATCATGATAAACCCTTCACCCCGCGGATGTGATGTCGCCCCTATCCAAGGTCTATACAGTTCAATGGTGTGATGGTCAATGATGGCCGTAGGTTGCTGTGTAAGCTCCGAAGCATGCCACTGAACTCCCACTTGGCTGCACAGGTCGGTGATCAGAAACCCATGCAGTAGTCTGCCTGTGGTGCTCCCTCGCAGAGCTCGGTCAATTGACTGTTGAATGCAAAGGCCGATGTCTACCTTTAAAATCTCAACCTCATTATTATCACCAACCTCATGAGTGACGATTCCGTAGAGAAGCCTTGCTCGTTCTTTGGTTACGTTATTTTGATGATGCATTAGCATTAGGCGAGCACATATAAAGGCGTACCAGGATTTACCATAACGACTCACTACGTCATGTGGGAAATGGACTTTTTCCCCGGTTTCTACATTTATCACCCATTGGGTACCGGGCTTGCAAAGGTGAACTATTATTTCATCCAGATTGGGCAGACAATCTTCGTATCGGTCCATATACGGTGTCTCCACCCCAAAATAGTTGTTGATAGCTGTTGCTCTGAATGACACTGGCTTGCCCCAAACCGTGACCATGTGATCAACATGATCTATTGCGTTGGCGTAGAACTCCTTCACAATGTTGATCACCTCTGGCCTTGGTTTCTTTACCAGTTGAAACCATCCATGCTCCGCAATCATCTGTGATATGTCGCCGTCTAAGTTTGCATCCGGCTTCAGTCCTCTTTCTAGAACCAAGATCTTTTTGTCTATGACCTTGGCGTAACGTTTTGTCATTCCCTCCCTCACGAATCAAGTGGCATCAAAATGTGGCGGAGCACCAGTGGATGAAGTCCTTGCTCTTTTGGAAGTCATGATGAAGGTCGTGTGTCGAATTGCTCACAATAAATTGAAAATAGCCTGTGAAATCCTGTTAAATCAATATATCGAACAGGTGGTGGGCGACAATGTCTCTCCCCCAAACTTAGTACAATTTGTTAGATCAATATCCTAAATATAAGCAATTTTAACCTTTGGTCATTCAGTAACCCAAGGATTCCCAATCCAATTTTAAAGTAAATCAATGAAAGTATGGATACAAACTCCAATATCAATGAAAACGAGTGTTTACCTTGTGTCTTTGTGTCCGTCAATTGGATGGTTGTGGATTATTGAACTACCTCTTATCCCTTGCTTCCAATTCCAATTGCTCCAATATTGCTTACTTCCAATTTGTGTTTGAAGAGTGGGGAATGTGGTGAGGAATTTCGTGGGTGAGGAATTTTGAAAGTGGGAGTAGTAAAAGGGCGAAATTGAAGGATTGGTTGTATGGGGTTAGGTTTAGAGAGAGAAAGTAGAAGTAGAATATGATTTGGATTGGGAGCTATGCACTTAGAATAGGATTTGGGTGTTTGTATAGGAGGAGGGGTAGAGAGAATAGAAGTTGATTTGGGTTAGGAGAGGAAAAATAAAGTCTAAAATCGTGTTTTAAAAACTGGGATTTCCGACCGGCGCGCCCCACGCCCTATCCTTCCTTTTCTTTGCGCAGCCCGCGCCTTGTAGGTGAACTCGAGGTGGACTTTCTGGCATACTAGCGCGCCCCGCGCCTTGCTGAAGAAATTGATCCTGACTTGCTGCATGGGTAGCGCGCCTCGCGCCCAACGTAGCTCGCCCCGCGCCTTCCTATCAAATTCCACCATGATGATCTGCATAGGGAGCGTGCCGCACGCATGGATGCCTTATGCTAGGGCGCAACCCGCGCCACTTAATATGTTTTGACTTTTGCTCTTTGGTTCTCCTTGCTTTGTCTCTTGCCCATAATTGAAATGCAAAACTTAATATATATATTAATAAAAACTAATATTAATAAATGAAATATTAACTCCTATAAAAGAAATATATATGTACATCTAATATTAATAAAAACTACTAATAAATTAAGAACTTGGGTTTCCTATTAATTATTTGCCCGTGTTTAACGTCGTTGGCTCGACTATAGAACACTCGATTATCCGGAGGTCAGATCCGTCAGTATTACGACCAAAAGCTCCTCAACTTGAATGCTATCCAGAAATGGCTTTAGCCTTTGGCCGTTTACTTTGAACACATTTCTTGTCTTCGGGTTCTGGATATCTACTGCACCATGCGGAAAAACATGAGTGATGACAAATGGTCCCTCCCAGTGAGAGCGCAATTTTCCTGGAAATAACTTTAATCGTGAATTGAAGAGAAGAACTTTCTGTCCCACAATGAAATTTTTCCTCAAGATTTGCTTATCATGAAAAGCTTTTGTCTTCGTTTTGTACAGCTTAGAACCCTCGTATGCTTCGGTCCGTAACTCTTCGAGTTCTTGTAACTGCAGCTTCCCTATTGACACCAGCTTGATCCATGTGCATATTGCATTGCTTGATCACCCAGAAAGCTTTATGTTCGAGCTCTACAGGTAGATGGCATGGTTTCCCGAACACGAGCCTATAAGGCGACATATATATTGGAGTTTTGTATGCCGTCCTATATGCCCATAGTGCATCGTCTAATCAAAGACTCCAGTCTTTTCTGTTCGGGTTGACTACCATTTCCAAAATGGACTTGATCTCTCAGTTGGATACCTCTGCTTGGCAATTGCTCTGCGGATGGTAAGATGTAGATACCCTGTAAAGAACGTTGTACTTCTTCAACAATGCTACAAACACCCTATTACAGAAATGAGTGCCGCGATCACTGATGATGGCCCGTGGTGCTCCAAGCCTGACAAAAATGTTAGTCTTGACAAAATCTGCAACAACTTTTGTGATGCCCCCATAATAGGTCCAATCCAACCAACCCATTCTGGGTCGCCAAATAAATGGTACAGAATTCAAATACAAACTTTTATATCAAATGGTTGTGAGAAATAAGACCACACAAGCTGTGAGCTTCAATACATATCGTATACAATATGAAATATGAATGCTCAAGGTCAGTCCTCTTTTATTATAATTATTATCACACTATTATACAAAAATACTGAGGACTACTACTGCTCTAACTCTGCCCATCACTTTGTTCCCCGATTAGTCCCTGCAACATTCACATTTCCTGAAGAGAACAATAGATGAAAAGGGTGAGCTCAACTATCCCAGTAAAGAATATTATGACTAAGAAAATGAAGAATAAATTATCGTTAGTCTTCATAAAATTAGATAAAATATTATGGACTAGATCAACAACTGCAGAGAAAATAACAATTTATTAGAAGAGTTAAGTAGAAAATGATGTCTACTATCTTCTATGATTTAAAAGTCCATCATCAATATTTTATTCCTGTAACATTAATCAATATATATCTCAAATCAAATATTCATCTTTGCACTACGGGCCAAAGATATTCATTTGTATCACCAGTGATCATGTTCATCTCAACACCTGTTCATCTTTGCACTACGGGCCAAAGATATTCATTAGGTAATCATTCATCTTTGCACTACAGGCCAAAGATATTCTTCAAATAATCATCTATCTTTGGACTACATGCCAAAGATATTCATTTGTATCACCATTTAGGACTGAAGATGATGAAAAATATTTTAAAGAACGAATCTAGTGAGATAAAGGACAAAAATTAGGGATTCGTAATTTAGTTTATCTAAGTTCAAGAATACTCCATAATAATCAATTGTGGAGAAAAATTCAAGAATGAAGATCAAAACTTGGATCTAATCAAAGATAGGAACCATAATAGCCAACTTGGACAAAGAAATTTTTTTTTAATTTTTCTATGAATAATACCTTATTCGTGAATAGTGCCGTAGACGTGAATAGAATTGTATACGTGAATAGTAATCCCGAAATGAAAAGGTAGGAATTTTCATAAGAAAAATCATACTTCGTGAATAGTACTCGTGAGTAGTGTCATATACAAGAATAGTGCCGTATACGTGAATAGTAACTCCGACAAAAAAGGTAAAAATTTCATAATAAAATTTATACCAATATTTTGATGAAATGATATTAAAAGCAATAACATCATTTATGAAAAAAAAATAACATTCCTTACCTTAAAAGAATAATACTTCTGACTGGAATATCGGATATAATACTGAAGGAAATTTGCACTGATTATCAACTCTCAAAGTATTTAAATACTCACAAAAATATGCTCGATATTATAGAGAGAGAAACTTCTAATTCTAGTGTGATTTTCAAATTCTAATTCAGCACCCTATTTATAGAAAAATGCTTAGAACGCCAAAGCAGAAAATTTAATAAAATATTAATTAAATTATTTCTACGTATGCACTTCTTGAAAATTCATTCCAGCAGAATTTTCAGCATTTACAACAAGCAAAAAGGACAGTAGGTCTCACTCCATTCTAGAAACCCTCCACCAAAATTTAATTTTAGACCCAAAATTTCGAAACTTCAATAATTCATAATAAATGGCCCTTTTTCAGAAAAAAATGAATCTTATGTCATTTCCATAGGAAAGTTAATTCTCTACAACTTTGTAGAAGAAAGTATTTCCAAATTCCAAACAGAAAATGTCTGAAATCCACATAGGGATGATTTTTCACACCTCCATTCTAACAAAATACATATACTGATAATTCTTCCGCATACCATCGTTGAATAAACAAAAATCAGAATTTTACAAGAAACAAAAGGACAAGTGGGGCCCACCCACTTATTTAACATGTTTTTGTTACCAAAATCACCAAAAAAAATCCCGATCCAATTTGCTCCCTTTCTCCTCATTTATTCACATATCTTGCATTTATTGTAAAATATCACCATTACTATATTATTATATTATCATATTATACATTTATAATGTAATATAATAATATATTTGAATAAATTATTTTATCAGAAAAGATAAAATATCAATTTTTAATAATTGTCTCCTTCACTAAAAATTTCCTCATTTATATCCACATCGAATAAATATTTCCTTATCATTTTTATCAATAATTAATTATTCACAAATAATATTACAGAACCACAATATTGACAACCAGGTCGTTGTCAGGAAAGAGGGGGCCTTCCGATAAGGATTTCTCCTTATTGACGCTCAATTAAATAACCCCTCCTAGACAGAACTTCCTTAGACATTGCCAATAATGCTATCTAATAATATTATTCAAATACTATGAATTATTGATATGATAATGTAAAATACTATGCAGTAATAATTATTGAATTAACAATAATATAAAATACTATGCAATACTGTGTGCTACTGTGCAACAACGCGTATTACATAACTTTAACCACCGGGTATGCCAACAGTTTTAACGGTAACCGTTACACCGTTATTTATAGAAAACTAATTCTTGTCGTTTTCTTCATCCTACAGTTTTCATTATGAGGCCCACAAATGGCTGCGCCGTCGTACGAATATTCTCTGACAGCAAGAATAATCCACGACCAAACGAATATTCCCTGACAACAATGAATATTTTATAACCACTTGCTTATTTTTAAATATTTGCTCATTTTACCTATAACTTACCACATTAATCAAATCAACCCCTTAATATTTCAAAATAATATATAGAGGAAATTAAAGTTTATTCATAAAAAGTTGGGGTCTTACAACCTCCCCTCCTTATGAAATTTCGTCCTCGAAATTGACGTGCGTACCTGGTATGTCGAAAAGGCGAGGATACCTCGTTTTCATTTTTGATTTTAACTCCAAGGTCATTTCTTCATTTTCAACTATGACTCTCATGGTGCTTCAACCATAGTACATCACAATGGTATCCATCAGTTTACCACCACACAAAAATGACATCCCCTACGGAGAGTCTGGCTTCGGTGCATCCCACACAAGAAGTCACCAGCGAGATGCTCAGGGCTCTTCATAACTTATGGCTCTTGATGCTTTGCCTTGACACGTTGACACGTTAAACATCTCGAGTTAAAATCCACGATCTCTCTCTTCATATTGCTCCACCAAAATGTATGTCAAAGATCATGATACATTTTGGTACTATTGCGAAAGGTGTGTTGTGTGCTTCTATCATGATTTTATACTTCAAATCAGCATCGTTAGGAACACAAAGTCTGACGTTGACTCGAAGTATTCCTTCTTCATCAATTCTCGCCTCTGGAGTAGCACCTTCTTGCACCTTCTTCTTCATCTTTATTAGCTCCAGGTCTGTAGATTGGGCAGCTTTAACTTTATTAATTAAAGCTGGTTCTAAGCGTATATCATCACGTGGGTCCCTGGAGTCTTTAACTTTATATTTATCCTTTATACATCATACAAAATGGAGCCTCACGTTTACAATATCGTACTCGTTCCTGCATATGATCTTCTGCTTAACGCGTCAGCTACCACGTTCGCTTTTCCAAGATGATATTGAATGGTACGATCGTAATCTTTCAACAGCTCCAACCAACGTCGTTATCGCATCTTGAGTTCGTTCTAAGTAAAAAAAATATTAGGATATCATCAACAATGACAACCACCAAATGATCCAAATATTTCTCAAATATTCGGTTGATCATGTCCATGAACGCAGCATAGACATTGGTCAATCCGAACGATATAACTAGAAATTTGTAATGCGCGTATCGAGTTCTAAAGGCAGTCTTTGGAATATCCTCAGTTCTAATCTCTAAATGATGATATCCAGAATGGAGATCGATTTTTGAAAAGAATTGAGCGTCTTGCAACTTGTCGAACAGGTCGATACGAGGTAACGGATACCTATTCTTGATGGTGACGTGGTTCAACTATCAATAATCAATACAAAGTCGCATACTATCGTCTTTCTTCTTTACGAATAAAATAGGAGCACCCCAATGAGACGTACTATGACGAATAAAGTCGATGTCTAACAACTCCTGTAGTTGAACCTTTAACTCCTGAAGTTCAATAGGAGCCATTCGGTATGGGATTTTAGAAATGGGTTTTGTACCGGGTTCAAGGTCAATAAAGAATTTAACTTCACATTCTTGGGGTAGACCGGGAAGTTCTTTGGGAAATACATCAGGAAACTCATTAACAACAGAAATATCATTCAAATCTGATGTATTCTGATTTAAATCAGTGACATGGGCTAAGAAAGCTTGACATCCATTTTTCAATAAACGAATAACTTTATGACTTGAAATGACATGTATTAAGTTTAATGGTTTGGTTGTTTGAATGAAAGCTAACAACCTTACGAAACAATCAATTTTGGCATGATGAGTGGTTAACCAGTCGATTTAAAAAATCACATCAATTGCAAGTATTTTCAATGATATAAAATCCACAAGTAGGGTGAGGGTACCAATTTGAATCAAGCCAGAATTGTAAACGGTAGATGTAACGAAGGTTTCACCCAACGGAGTTTCAACAGATAAGTCAAAGTCTAATTTCTCAGAAGTCAAGTTCAAACGTTGAGCACAAGTAGGTGAAAAAAAAATGGGTAGCACCGGTATCTAATAAGGTATAAACTTCAGCAAGAGTTTATGATTAGCTTACCCGTAATAAATTCGTTCGGGTTCCTCGTATTTGGAGAAGTCACGACAAACGCTCTTCCAGGAACCACCAACTTTGACTTGTCTGGGGCAGCCTTTGGAATCACCACTCCAGCTGGACTTGGTTTCGCTACAAGATAGTCTCGAGCTATATGACCTTCCTTTCCACAATTATAACATACCTTGAATTGTTGTGGGCAGTTTGGACTGATGTGTCCCTCTTGCCCGCACTTATAGCATACGACCGATGGTCAGTTCTCCTCCCCTAAAAATGGTTGTTGGCGCTGGTGCTGCTGTTGACGTCTTCACGTTATCATTGTTGTATCTTCTCTTTTTGAAATCTCCCCCCGACTCGCTTCTTCTATTATTTTGGCCATGATTACCACCTAAGTGGTTACCATTTCTAGCCTGATAATTCCCTCCTCACTGGTTATCGTTGTTCTGATGACTGTTGCCACCTGTACGACTCTGGTTGTCCCTCAATTAAACAAACTCATTATCTCGCTCTAATAATTGAGCCCTGTTCACAACATCTAAATATAGAGAAAATTTGTGAGAAATGAGGTATTGACGAATTTCGGGTTTCAAACCTCTCAGAAACATCCGCATCATACGTTCCTCATTCTCCACCAAATGAGATGTAAACCGGGATAACTCCGCGAACTTAGCCTCATACTGGGACACAGTCATGGTATTTTGTTCCAGTTTGATAAACTCTACCTCTTTCAAATGACAAATACTTTCTGGAAAGTACTTGTCATTGAACAGTTTCTGAAATGCCTCCCAAGACATCTTAAGTGCGGCAGGCTGGGTACGCTTCACAGACCCCCACCAGTAATCTGCCTCACCACAGAACATAAAGGTGGAGAATGGAACCTTCTGTTCCTCCGTACATCCCAAGACATCAAATATCTTGGTAATTTGCTTAACCCACGTTTCCGCCTTCATCGGATCCGGCTTTCCCAAAAACTCTGGTGGTCCCAACTCATTGAACTGCTTGGCAGTGACAATCTGCGAGTTGCTATCATTTCCACCTATATTTTGAACACGAGTCTCCCTCGTCTGGTTTTGCATTAACTGCAAATAGTTTCTAAACATCCCATCGTTCATCGTTTGATCGGTGGTGTCATTAATAGGAGGAATATTACCTTCCTGTTGCACGTTCTCCTAGTTGGCGATCAAAGGTGTCTCACCGGTCTCATTCACTCTATTGTTAACATTTTCAGCTGCTATTCTCAAATACTGTCATAAAACAAGGGTTAATTAAACAAATTAACATATCACATATTAACCCTATGCTCCGACCGACCAATTAAATTATCAAATAAGCCTAGGTAGGACACACTAGCGAATGATTTACTCGTCTCTCCCCTCCTAGTTCTATTCCCCGATCATCGCCAAAGATCATATCCATAAGCTCTGATACCAACTGTGACGCCCCCATAATAGGTCCAATCCAACCAACCCATTCTAGATCGCTAAATACATGGTACAGAATTCAAATACAAATTTTTATATCAAACGGTCGTGAAAAATACGACCATACAAGCTGTGAGCTTCAATACATATCGTATACAATACGAAATATGAATGCTCAAGGTCAGTCCTCTTTTATTATAATTATTATCACACTATTGTACAAACATACTAAGGACTACTACTGCTCTAACTCAGCCCATCACTCTGTTCCCCGACTAGTCCCTGCAACATTCTCATTTCCTGAAGAGAACAATAGATGAAAAGGGTGAGCTCAACTAGCCCAGTAAAGAATATTATGACTAAGATAATAAAGAATAAATTATCGTTAGTCTTCAACAAATCAGATAAAATATTATGGACAACAAGTTTTAGATCAACAACTGCAGCGAAAATAACAATTCATTAGAAGAGTTAAGTAGAAAATGATGTCTACTATCTTCTGTGATTTAAAAGTCCATCATCAATATTTTATTCATGTAACATTAATCAATATATAACTCAAATCAAATATTCATCTTTGCACTACGGGCCAAAGATATTCATTTGTATCACCAGTGATCATGTTCATCTCAACACCTGTTCATCTTTGCACTACGGGCCAAAGATATTCATCAGGTAATCATTCATCTTTTCACTACAGGCCAAAGATATTCTTCAAATAATCATCCATCTTTGCACTACATGCCAAAGATATTCATTTGTATCACCATTTAGGACTGAAGATGATAAAAAAATATTGTAAAGAACGAATCTAGTTAGATAAAGGATAAAAATTAGGGATTCGTAATTTAATTTATTCAAGTTCAAGAATACTCCATAATAATCAATTGAGGAGCAAAATTCAAGAATGAAGATCAAAACTTGGATCCAATCAAATATAGGAACCATAATAGCCAACTTGGACAAAGAAAAGAAAATTTAATTTTTCTGTGAATAGTACCGTATTCGTAAATAGTGCCGTATACGTGAATAGTGTTGTATACGTGAATAGTAACCCCGACATGAAAAGGTAGAAATTTTCATAAGAAAAATCATACTTCGTGAATAGTACTCGTGAATAGTGTCGTATACGTGAATAGTGTCATATACGTGAATAGTAACCCCTACGGAAAAGGTAAAAATTTCATAATAAAATTCATACCAATATTTTGATGAAATGATATTGAAAGCAATAACATCATTTACGAAAAAAAAACATCCCTTACCTCAAAAGAACAGTACTTCTGACTCGAATATCGGATATAAGGCTGAAAGAAATTTGCACTGATTATCAACTCTCAAAGTATTTAAATACTCACAAAAATACGCTCGATATTATAGAGAGAGAAACTTATGATTCTGGTGTGATTTTCAAATTATAATTCAGCACCCTATTTATAGAAAAATGCTTAGAACGCCAAAGCAAAAAAATTAATAAAATATTAAATAATTTTTTTCTACGTATGCACTTTTTGAAAATTCATTCCAGCAAAATTTCAAAATTTCCAACAAGCAAAAAGGACAGTGGGTCCCACTCCATTCTAGAAACCCTCCACCAAAATTTAATTTTAGACTCAAAATTCTGGAACTTCAATAATTCATATGGCCCTTTTTCAAAAAAATACGAATCTTATATCCTTTTCATAGAAAATTTAATTCTCTACAACTTTATACAAGAAAGTTTTTCTAAATTCCAAACAAAAAATGTCCGAAATCCATATAAGGATGATTTACCTCCATTCTGACAAAATACATATACTGATAATTCTTTCGCATACCATCGTTGAATCAACAAAAATCAGCATTTTGCAACAAACAAAAGGACAAGTGGGGCCCACCCACTTGTTTAACATGTTTTTGTTACCAAAATCATCAAAAACAATCCCGATCTAATTTGCTCCATTCCTCCTCATTTATTCACATATCGTGCATTTATTGTAAAATATCACCATTAATATATTATTATATTATCACATTATACATTTATAATGTAATATAATAATATATTTGAATAAATTATTTTATCAAAAAAGATAAAATATCAATTCTCAACAATTATCCCCTTCACTAAAAATTCCCCCATTTATATCCATATCGAATAAATATTTTCTTATCATTTTTATCAATAATTAATTATTCACAAATAATATTATAGAACCACAATATTGACAACCAGGTCGTTCCCAGGAAAGAAGAGGCCTTCCGATAAGGATATCTCCTTACTGGCGCGCAATTAAATAACCCCTCCTAGACAGAACTTCCTTAGACATTGCCAATAATGCTATCTAATAATATTATTCAAATAATATGAATTATTGATATGATAATGTGAAGTATTGTGCAGTAACAATTATTGAATTAACAATAATATAAAATACTGTACAATACCGTGTGCTATTGTGTAACAACGCGTATTACATAACTTTAACCACCGGGTATTCCAACAGTGTTAACGATAACCGTTACACCGTTATTTATAGAAAACTCGTTCTTGTCGTTTTTTTCATCCGACAGTTTTTCGTTATGAGGCCCACAAATGGTTGCGCCAACGTACGAATATTCCCCGACAGCAAGAATATTCCACGACCAAACGAATATTCCTCGATAACAATGAATATTTTATAACCACTTGTTTATTTTAAAATATTTACGCATTTTACCCATAACTTACCACATTAATCAAATCAACCCCTTACTATTTCAGAATAATATATAGAGGACATTCAATTTTATTTATAAAAAGTTGGGGTCTTACAACTTTAGAATCGTCAGTCCTAGTGGCTTTAGCTTCCACCCATTTTGAAACATAATCAACTGCCAGCAAGATGTAAGTATTTCCAAAAGAAACAGGAAACGGTCCCATGAAATCAATACCCCAAACATCAAAGATTTCTACAATTAGTATAGGGTTTTGTGGCATTTGTTTTTTATGAGATATATTACCAGTTCTTTGACAGTTTTCACAAGATTTACAGAATTCATACGAGTCTTTGAAAATAGAGGGCCAAAAGAAACCGCTCTCTAACACCTTATGTGCCGTTCGTTTAGGTCCAAAATGACCCCCACAAGCATAAGAATGACAAAAAGTTAGAATAGTGTTAAATTCATTATCAGGTACACAACGTCCAACTATCTGATCAGCAAAAAATTTCTATAAATATGGGTCATCCACACATAGTGTTTTTAGAAGAACCGTAAATTTTATGAATAAATATAAATTTTGATATTAATAAAAAAATGAATATTTATTGGAATATAAATGTTTATGAGTTATGAGAGAAGTAATTCGGTTATATTAAATTGAATTTATAATAATTGAGGAAATATGAAGAATCGCGATGAACTCATTGAATGCCTTGTGTGGCATGAGAATGGAAATGATGATGATTTAATTAATTCAATAGGGAAATCTATAAGTAAAGGATTAATTAATATTACATTGTTAATTAATTATTGTTATTAGTGATAGCCTATAAATGAGTAATTATTAATAATGTGTTATTGTAAGTAACAAAACATTTATGAGTAAATAATTGATGAATATAATAAGAGTTATATTTATTTAATTAATTATTGTGTGCAATAGATGTGATAGTTAGTCGTATAATAATGTTATTAATTGTTATTGCGAGTAATAGAATATTATTGAGTAAATGAATAATTAATATTTTATTACTATAAATGATAATAGATTAATGAATAAATAATTAATTTATATAATAGATCAATGCTTGTTCGATTAATTGCTAAGTGTAAAGTTATGTAAATCACATATTGTATAGTAACTACACCTATATTATATAAAGTATAGTGTTACACTTTTATGTGACTATACAATATATGAGAACTATATATTAAGATTAATTGGATTGTGTGAATTACATAATAATACTTATATGACAAAATGTGATGTGTGACTACATTAAATATGTACCTCATAAGTATTAAATAAATAATTGTTACTTAATGATTATTTCAATTTATTAATATAATTGGAAATAATAGAGTTGTAATGATATTATGTGACAACATATATGTATGGATACATTAGAGGTGTACCTTATAGATTATTAAATTGAACTAAGTGTATATTTAAATACATGAGAGGAAATAATAAATGGCTATCTATTTTAATATTGATGTGGAATGAAAATAATAAGTATTTCCATGATTATAAATAATTGAAATAATATGGTTCATGGTAATGTGGAAAGATAATACTCAATTGGATTATGTTCGGTATTATAAATATAGATGGATTATATATTAAGAGATATACATGTACCCCAAACTTACTACATTATAACATTGTTTCCTTATTTGAAACCACGTTGTGATTCTAATTGGATGTATAACCTAAGTATGCTATGTGTATATGTAAATAAGTCTATAGTATATGATATTAGTTCACTTCCTATTTACAAGTTGCTAAGCTCTTATAAGCCTTGTCCCACATTCATTATCATTTCTTCTTCACGTGTACAACTCAAGCCTAAGCCTATTACTTGCACAATTAAAAACTCAGCTTCTTAGCATCTCATCATAAGGGGTATGGGCTTAATAATGGGATTCACCAACTACTCAACCACCCTCCCTTAACCACTGAGTTCTTGCTCTTTCCGTTGGTTGAAATTGGTGGACAAAGCTATTATCTATACAAATCATTCTCTATAAATGAAGCTCCCTCCTTCTATTTTTCATTTGCTGAGTTTTTGATTGAGAATTGAGAGGGACTATATCATTGTGGTGAGAGTCTGAGGATTGAGGAAAAACAATTTAGCAGCAAGCTCTTATCAAGCTCACTAACGGAGGTATATCTCGGTATCTCCCCATGTTCTTCATTTCAGAAATTACTAACTTCTTGAATTAAGCATGAATTATATGATAATTTGATTAGGAAATTTTTGTTAGTTGTTATATAAGTTAGTGATCATGTTAGTATACAATGTGTGTAAGAACCCGAATTTTTAGATATTATTAAATAAGGATTTAATAAATAAAATTCTTAAACCGTGAGATGTGTTCGAATAAGAGTATATATATGAGATATGAGGTATGTGGTATTATATTACATAGGGTAATATGGACTATGTAATATGTGTTTTGTGATTTATAAATATACTATTAATGTATATTTGTTACTTAGCGTAGAGATGATTCAGTTGAGATAAAGGAAGTGGATAAATTCCTATCGATATTAAATAATTTATAGAATTATTTTATCATAGTAAGTTGGTGACATTAAATATCCTTAATGTATAATCACCATATTCTTGAGTATGTGTATTAATAACTAATATGTTTATAATATAGGTTATTAATAGCACTTAAGCTATCCGTGAATAGGTTTGGATAGTAAAGCATGAGTTAGTTAAGGAATTAACTAATAAGAATAAATATTAGTTAATTTAAGTTGGGAGTTATATTATGAAATAATATAATGAGAGTATTGAACCTTAATTAACTATGATGATATAGTACAGTGTTTAATTTACTTAAGTAAATGAGTGAATTAATATGTGTGTTGAATATATAATTATAGTTGATACTTTTATATTACTTAGAATAGTAATATGTGAGAAAGTCTAATGTGCGAATAACGTTAAATATATATATATATATATACGTTATTAAAAGGGAGATGGAAATCATTATTGTTGGGTTTGTACGAAATCGTGACGCAATCAAATTGCAAAAATTAGCGGAAGCATGGTATATCAGAGTTTAAAAAAATTTCTACAAAACCATTACCCGGATCATCCTTTATGCAAATTATTAATTTAAAACGATAAATAAGAAGTTATGAAATCATACCCTTGTAGAACGAAGCTTCCACGGGTACTAGTTCAACTCCTTGTTCTTCGTGATCTCCTTGAATTTCCGGATTAGATTCCTTCCTTTGATCAACGTTAGCCACCCAAGTGTTTGGCCTCTAGAGGTGATCCACCAAGGAAGATGAATTATCAAGAAGGAGGGTGGTTGGCTTAGTTTTCTATCCTCTATAGAAAAGGAGTACTCTCCAACAATTGGAATTGCATCATCTAATATCTATTATAAGACTCCTCTTATATAGATATTAGTCAACCCTTCTAATCATATTAGACATGGGATTTCTTTTAATTAATTAAACTCCTTTAATTAATTTAGGCTTCCCACCACATGGGAATAATTAATTAAATTCATTTAATTAATTTGTCTCCTAATATTATTAGGAATAAATGAGAGTACTAAATATTAAATTAATTACTAAACTCCTTTAGAAATTAAAATAATAATAATTGTAATAATATTAATAAGACTCCTCTTATTAATTTATATTTAATATTTCCAAAATATTAAATAATAAACATTAAGCTATTTAATTTATTCTATCACCATAGATTAAATTAATTATACTTAATGTATTATTACGATTATGCCATTACCTTCTTAAATAATTATTCTTCCTTTTATGGTGTGACCCTTTAGGTTCTCCATATTAAACCGGTTGTGAATAAATCAATTAAAATAATTTTAATCTTATTTAAATAAATAAATTAAACTAATAATCTATTTAAATAAATAATATTTATTCTACAATAGGGATAAGCCTCCCTAGCGATCAACGACTTTCCAGATAATATAGATTTCAACATTAATCATAAAAGAATTTGTGAGTTAATAGTTACCATACAATTCAATCCTTCCACCATACAATGTCCCAATTAAATATAAGACATGGATTTACTGTCAAGTCTTATTTTATTTAATTATATGTATTTCGATTAGAAAATGCACAACTCCAAATAATGCAAATTAAAAAACTCCTTTCTAATTTCATTTCACCTTGGCCAAGGATTCCTGGGTTGTCATTTAACGAATCACATAGGACATATCTCCTCTTTTACTAGAGGTGGTAGATTCTTTATTGATCATTCATTATCTCCATATGTAACTCATTATACCCAAGCATACCCTATATATGCCTTAAAAGGTCTTAAGGAATAAGTCAAAGTATAATTTGTTACATACAAGATACTATGATGATCTCAAGTCCAAGGATCACTTGTACTACTATCACATTAGGATTTCCTATTGACATGCGAGTAAAACTCCATTAGGTATTCCATAGCGAATCACGTTCAGTGAACTTATTCTCCAATAAGCACCTACATACTTGCTTTAGTGTCTCCACACAAATGATCATGAGATCAATCATCCTCATCCAATGAGCAAGCAACATATGTACCAATCTATCCGGATTTACTAATCCCCTTTTTAGTAATCCCACGATTGGGAACTATTTAAGTTTTAAAACTTTTTAAGAATTTAGATCTCATTAGCATGATCATCATCATGATTCTAAAAGCATTGCTTAAAACTATGGGTTATTTACATATTATAAAAACAGCAATCATGTAGATAATTAAATGCCTTTAATAAATGAATATTTCATTAATAAATAAATAAGATTGTTTACAAAGTACGTGCTTTATCATTATACATGATTGGCTTGTATGCACACTACTATCAATCTCCCACTTGCACTAAAGCCAATCGCCATGGTATCTCATACACATCTTCTCTAAGTGGCGATCAAACTGCTGTTGTTTTAAAGCTTTAGTAAATGGATCTGCAATGTTGTCTTGAGAGTCTACACGCTCCAAGGTGACGTCTCCTCTTTCAATGATCTCCCTGATCAAATGAAATCGCCGCAACACGTGTTTAGATTTCTGATGAGACCTCGGTTCCTTAGCCTGTGCAACTGCTCCTGTGTTGTCACAGTAAATTGGAACTGCTTCTCCAATGCTAGGAACCACACCAAGTTCAGTTATGAACTTCTTCATCCAAACAGCTTCCTTTGCAGCTTCACTTGCAGCTATATACTCTACCTCTGTCACTGAATCAGCAACTGTTTGCTGCTTGGAACCCTTCCAACTCACTGCGCCTCCGTTCAAGGTAAAAACATACCCCGAAATAGATTTACTGTCATCTTGGTCCGTTTGAAAACTTGAGTCTGTGAAGCCCTCGAGTTTTAATTCAGACCCACCGTAGACAAGAAAAATATCCTTAGTCCTTCTCAAGTATTTTAGGATATTCTTCACTGCCTTCCAGTGCTCTTCTCCTGGATTCGACTGGTATCTGCTCGTTACACTAAGTGAATGAGCAACATCCGGTCTAGTACATATCATACCGTACATGATAGATCCTATTGCAGAAGCATAAGGGATCTTACTCATATGGTCTCTCTCCTCAGGTGTCTTTGGGGCCTGTTTCTTGGAGAGATGTATTCCATGGCTCATCGGCATGAGACCTCTTTTGGAATCTTCCATGCTAAATCTCTTTAGCATTGCATCAATGTACGTTCCTTAGGATAAACCAAGCATCCTTTTAGATCTATCTCTATAGATCTTTATCCCCAAAATATAGGATGCTTCTCCCAAGTCCTTCATGGAGAGGTGTTTAGATAACCAGATTTTAATCGATTGTAGCATAGGAATGTCATTCCCTATCAGTAATATATCATCAACATATAATACAAGGAATGAAACTGCGCTCCCACTAACCTTCTTGTTCACACATAGTTCATCGTCGTTTTTGACAAAATCAAACTCTTTGATTGTCTCATCAAAACGAATGTTCCATCTACGAGAAGCTTGCTTCAATCCATAAATGGATCGTTGCAGCTTATAGACTTGATTTGTTCCAACCTTTGAAACAAATCCCTCTGGCTGTGTCATATACACATCCTCCTCAAGTTTCCCATTGAGGAAGGCCGTTTTCACGTCCATCTGCCAGATCTCATAGTCGTTATAAGCTGCAATCGCAAGCAAAATCCGAATGGATTTGAGCATAGCTACTGGTGAAAAGTTTTCATCATAGTCAACTCCTTGTCTTTGTTTGAAACCTTTTGCAACCAGTCGGGCCTTATAGGTCTCTACCTTGCCGTCCACTCCAGTCTTTCTTTCAAAGACCCATTTACACCCAATAGGCTTAATGCCTTCAGGTGGTGAAACCAAAGTCCATACTTTATTTTCATACATGGAGTCCATTTCGGATTTCATAGCTTCAAGCCATTTTCTTGAGTCTTTATTACTCATAGCCTGTTCGTAATTCAATGGATCATCATCATTCATGATGTGTACCTCATCGTCATCCTTATAACGAATCCATACCTCTCAGGTATCTTCGGTACTCTTCCAGATTTACGAACAGGGTGTGGTATAGTAGGTTCTTCTACTTGGTCAGGTACCTGACTTTGATCCGTGGTAATTTGTGGTTCTTGAACTTCTTCAAGATATATCTTCCTCCCACTGACCCCTTCATGGATAAACTCCTTTTCCAAGAAGGCAGCATGTTTCGCAACAAACACCTTTTGATCAGTTGGATGATAGAAATAATACCCTAAAGTTTCTTTAGGGTATTCCACAAATCTACACTTATCGGATTTAGTATGTAGCTTATCATTTTCAAACTTTTTGATATAAGCTGGACAACCCCAAGTCTTAACATGCTTAAGATTTGGTTTCCTCCCCTTCCATATCTCATATGGAGTCTTTGGGGCGGATTTGGTAGGTACCTTGTTAAGTAGGTATGCAGCCGTTTCTAGGGCATATCCCCATAAGGAAATTGGAAGGTCGGTAAAACTCATCATAGATCGAACCATGTCCAACAGTGTTCGATTTCTCCTTTCAGATACTCCATTTAACTGTGGTGTACCTAGAGGAGTCCATTGTGAGATTATACCATTTTCTTTGAGATAATTGAGAAACTCACCGCTTAAGTATTCTCCACCTCAATCTGATCGAAGTATCTTTATACTCTTTGCCCGTTTGTTTCTCTACTTCACTTCTGAACTCTTTGAACTTTTCAAATGATTCTGACTTGTATTTCATTAAATACACATATCCAAATCTTGAGTGATCATCAGTGAAAGTAATAAAATAAGAATACCCACCCCGTGCACTTGTTGTCATAGGTCCACAAACGTCTGTGTGAATCAATGCCAACAACTCTGTAACTCTTTCTCCTTTTCTACTAAAAGGAGATTTAGTCATGTTACCCATGAGACAAGATTCATAAGTTGGATATGATTCATAATCAGATAACTCAAGGAGCCCATCTTTATGCAACTTGGATAATCTTGTTTCATTGATATGACCGAGTCTACAGTGCCACATGTAGGTATAATTAATATCATCTCTTTTCCTTTTCTTAGTTTGTTCAATTTGAAAAATATTTTCTTGTAAGTCAAGTGTATAAAGTCCATTTCGCAAATTTCCAACACCATATAAAACATCGTCTTTATAAATAGAACAACTATTGTTATTTATAACAACGTTAAATCCTTCTATATCCAATACAGAAATTGAAATAATATTTTTAATAATATTCGGAACATAATAACAATTATTAAGATAAATGGACTTGCTTGAAGGCATTGCTAAATAATAAGTTCCTACAGCTAATGCAACAACCTTTGCTCCATTCCCCACTCGTAGGATCACCTCATCATTGTTCAGCTTTCTACTTCTGACCAGTCCCTTCACATTATTACATATGTGAGAACCACAGCCGGTATCCAATACCCAAGTAGAATTTTGACTTTCTGAAAAATTAATTTCAATCATGAACAAACCTTGATTGGAAGTCGAAGCTTCTCCAAGCTTCTTCTTTGCCAAAAACTTCTTGCAGTTCCTCTTCCAATGACCCGGCTCGTTGCAATGGAAGCACATTCCTTTGCTAGCTGGATCAGATTTCTTTTGTTCCTTTATGTTCACTTTTCCCTTGGTCATCCGAGATCGGAAGAGCTCCTTAGATATCTCATATCTAGCAGTCCTACTTTGTTCACCATACAACTCCTTGAGGTGAATTAACATAGTAGGAGCATCCATGTTTTCGTGCTGACGCTGAAGCACGTTATTCATAGATGCGAGCATGATGCATTGAGCCACAGATGCATCATCTTGCCACTTTACAATGGTGGCAATCTCTTCCTCAGAGGCTGTTTCTAGAACAGTTCTAGGGACAGGTGAGTTTAGGACATAAGAAATCTTTTCAGCAGTGAGAACTATTCTCAGATTTCTTAGCCAGTCCGTATAATTCGGCCCGGTAAGCTTATTAGCATCAAGTATGCTTCGCAGTGAAATTAGTGATTTTGACATTTTTAAAATTTTGCATGTGAAAAATAACATTTTAGCAAACATTCATTTTATTAATTTTGCATACCAAAATAAATTTAGGTCTTTATTTTAAATTGGTATCTCCCACTATTTTTATCAAACTATATTACCCTCACTTATATAGTTCGGCAACATCTAATTAAAGATTTGCTAGTGAGAATAAGGATCCCATTTCAAATGTATATAACCTTGTGGATAGCACAACAAGCGATATACAAATAAATAGGTAGACAACTCTTGTCAATTACATCACTATATAACTCCTTTTATTTTGCCTCTTAAATCATAATGGTCAAGTGTGTGCACATCCGAACTAAAACGATTTAAGTTAAGTCCAGCCTAGCACTTCTATAAATTCAAAAAAGAAAAATGTTCGTCCTTGTGGATAGCACAACAAGACTAGATCGTTCAATTTTCTTGATAAGCATCAAATGTGATTAATTAACATCTTAAATATGCAATACTCGCCTTGTGGATAGCACAACAAGCTCATATTAAATATTTAATACTCTATTAATTTATCATGCTAGAAGGCGACGTTCGATATTCCAAATATCATTTGAACGCTTCGGACTTAATATTATTTCTTTGAGGGATTTGTTATTATTTGTCTCATCTTGTTTAGCATGCATGCACACATATATATAAAATACGCGTCATTTTATTAAACATGTGAAGCATGTTTGCATAAAATATAATATATATAATATTTAGCATGCAATATAGAATACTATATTCTACCCAGATTGATTATGGACTTTTATTCTAGTTTGGTTCACTAGAGCCACCAAGTGAACCAAAAGGTCAAACCTAGGAGTGCAATAATTTAAA
Source organism: Panax stipuleanatus (assembly GCA_020205555.1). Classification (NCBI taxonomy): domain Eukaryota; kingdom Viridiplantae; phylum Streptophyta; class Magnoliopsida; order Apiales; family Araliaceae; genus Panax; species Panax stipuleanatus. The sequence continues at coordinate 82,726,364 of CM035118.1, forward strand.
TTTAAATATAACTATTACATTTAAACCCGGGCTCCATACAAACGGGTCTTCACGCGCTCCTTGCTCCTTGGTCTCCAATTTTTTCAAGATAATTCTAACTATTTCTATTACATTAAACTATTTAATTTAAATAGAAACCTTGATCAGCAGTCAAGGGGAAGTACATAGGAGGGAGATAGAATTTTACATCACGAAATCTTTTTTTAGAGAAAACGAGGTACACAGATCCCATTTAATAAAACTCATTTATTCAAGCATTCAACTAAAATAAAATCCAATCACATTGGTCAAATAGTCCATAATCAATCCCCATTTATTATCATACATATCACCATATATATCAATAAATAAATATTCATCTCATGAATTAAAACATTCCATATATATATGAGTATCATTTAATGGGCAATTTTAAATTGCATGAAATCCAATTTCAAGATTAAAATAAACTCTTTATTTTAATTATAAAATTATTTAGAATATAATATATAAATATATCATATTTATTTTTTTAAAAGAAGTCACCTTCTTTTATTAAAAGAGTCCTGCAGGTTTATTAAAAGAGTCCTTTCCTGATGGGTCACATTCTTTTTGGAGTAAGAAAGAGACAACACATTTTCTTTGCAGAATTCAAGATTAACACCCAAAAAAAAAAATTTGTGATTCGTCCCAAAAAAAAAAACGTCATTTTTTTTTCTTAAAAAAAAATAATTTTCTACAATAAAATTATGCCCAATAAATTATTTTAAATATATACCCATATGTATATGAAATCAAAAATAAATTAATAATTGCATAAAAGTTTGGCTCTGATGCCACTGTTGGGTTTGTACGAAATCGTGACGCAATCAAATTGCAAAAATTAGCGGAAGCATGGTATATCAGAGTTTAAAAAAATTTCTACAAAACCATTACCTGGATCATCATTTATGCAAATTATTAATTTAAAACGATAAATAAGAAGTTATGGAATCATACCCTTATAGAACGAAGCTTCCACAGGTACTAGTTCAACTCCTTGTTCTTCGTGATCTCCTTGAATTTCCGGATTAGATTCCTTCCTTTGATCAACGTTAGCCACCCAAGTGTTTGGCCTCTAGAGGTGATCCACCAAGGAAGATGAATTATCAAGAAGGAGGGTGGTTGGCTTAGTTTTCTATCCTCTATAGAAAAGGAGTACTCTCCAACAATTGGAATTGCATCATCTAATATCTATTATAAGACTCCTCTTATATAGATATTAGTCAACCCTTCTAATCATATTAGACATGGGATTTCTTTTAATTAATTAAACTCCTTTAATTAATTTAGGCTTCCCACCACATGGGAATAATTAATTAAATTCATTTAATTAATTTGTCTCCTAATCTTATTAGGAATAAATGAGAGTACTAAATATTAAATTAATTACTAAACTCCTTTAGAAATTAAAATAATAATAATTGTAATAATATTAATAAGACTCCTCTTATTAATTTATATTTAATATTTCTAAAATATTAAATAATAAACATTAAGCTATTTAATTTATTCTATCACCATAGATTAAATTAATTATATACTTAATGCATTATTACGATTATGCCATTACCTTATTAAATAATTATTCTTCCTTTTATGGTGTGACCCTTTAGGTTCTCCATATTAAACCGGTTGTGAATAAATCAATTAAAATAATTTTAATCTTATTTAAATAAATAAATTAAACTAATAATCTATTTAAATAAATAATATTTATTCTACAATAGGGATAAGCCTCCCTAGCGATCAACGACTTTCCAGATAATATAGATTTCAACATTAATCATAAAAGAACTTGTGAGTTAATAGTTACCATACAATTCAATCCTTCCACCATACAATGTCCCAATTAAATATAAGACATGGATTTACTGTCAAGTCTTATTTTATTTAATTATATGTATTTCGATTAGAAAATGCACAACTCCAAATAATGCAAATTAAAAAACTCCTTTCTAATTTCATTTCACCTTGGCCAAGGATTCCTGGGTTGTCATTTAACGAATCACATAGGACATATCTCCTCTTTTACTAGAGGTGGTAGATTCTTTATTGATCATTCATTATCTCCATATGTAACTCATTATACCCAAGCATACCCTATATATGCCTTAAAAGGTCTTAAGGAATAAGTCAAAGTATAATTTGTTACATACAAGATACTATGATGATCTCAAGTCCAAGGATCACTTGTACTACTATCACATTAGGAATTCCTATTGACATGCGAGTAAAACTCCATTAGGTATTCCATAGCGAATCACGTTCAGTGAACTTATTCTCCAATAAGCACCTACATACTTGCTTTAGTGTCTCCACACAAATGATCATCCTCATCCAATGAGCAAGCAACATATGTACCAATCTATCCGGATTTACTAATCCCCTTTTTAGTAATCCCACGATTGGGAACTATTTAAGTTTTAAAACTTTTTAAGAATTTAGATCTCATTAGCATGATCATCATCATGATTCTAAAAGCATTGCTTAAAACTATGAGTTATTTACATATTATAAAAACAGCAATCATGTAGATAATTAAATGCCTTTAATAAATGAATATTTCATTAATAAATAAATAAGATTGTTTACAAAGTACGTGCTTTATCATCATACATGATTGGCTTGTATGCACACTACTATCAATTATATCTTTAAATGAATATTTGAATAAATTGTTTTGGGAACAATTTATAGAAAAGAAAGAGAAATGGTTATTATATATTTTAATAAAGGATATTAAAATAATTTTTAATATTGAATTATTTTAATAAAAGGAGGAAATGTTATTTTTGAATAGTAACATTACCTTATATATTTTGTATAAGGTGTGATTGATTAATATGATAGATAGATTACATATTTGCTATATGTAAATAAATTGATATAAATAATTTCTTATAATAGAGAATAAACTTATTATCTATTTACTATATATAATATATGTACATGTGCCGTACATATAGTTATTTGAAATTATATTAAGAATATTGTCTTGAGATAATAAGTAAATTATTTTCTAATAATGAATGTTTTTATTCGGAGAAAACATAATATTTATGTTATGGCAAAATACATAATTTTTAATGTATTTTTCAAGGGAGTTTAATTAATGAAATGAAACTAAGTTATTTTTAATATATTAAATAACTTAAGTTATTATTTGATCGTGAATATTATTATTGGAATAATCAATAGAGTATATATTAATTATTATAAGCGTAAAAGTTATACTTATTATAAGTATAATTAATTGAAGTAGTTTAACATTTTAATAGCTAGAGTTATTATATTACCGTAAAGGTTATATAGAATATTTGAATATTTTCATTCACGATATATTTATATATGTGAACCTTGTGATTTAATAGTTCTAATTATATTGAACATGTTATAAGTAGTAAGTGATGAGAATAAGAATAAGCTTAATGTAAGCTTGTGAAATATGCCTTGTGTGGCACGATAATAAATTCAGTAATGAATGATGGAAGAATTATTTAAACAATTAATCTATATTAATTGTTATTATAATAATATGTTGAATTATTATTATTGCGAGTGATAGCATGATAATAAGTATATTTGTTATAAATATAATAAGATTTATATTTATTGTGAAAATTAACTATATAAATGTTAATTAATTGTTATGGAAATTTTAATTCCATTGATTAATGAGAAATGGAATAATAAATATTATTATTAATTAATAAAATAAGTAATTTATTAAGGTGCAAGCATGCGATATTAAAATATATAACGTATGATAGTTAACTATGTGTTGTACGAAATGTAAAGTGCGACGTGACTATATAAGCTATATAGTAAGGTGATAGAGTTACATGAAATGTGTATATAATGCAGTGTAACGCTTTAATATCGCTATATTATATGTATATATTATATAGTATGATTGGTTGCATTAAGAGAGTTACATAATATTATTGCTTATGTAACATGATATGTGTGGGTAGACCTTAAGGAATACCCTATTAACATATAGCAATTGTTAAATTGAGAATGATTTCTATAGGATATTATAACGGTATTAATAACCGTTATGATAATGAGTGATACCCGATAGAATTATATCCTGGTAGAATGAAATGTACATGAATTTATATGTGCAAGTTAAAATTTACTACACGATAGTATTATTGGGACTACATTGTCACACATTAATTTATAACTTAAGTTATATAAAATGGAATGTGTACAACTTAAATATATATGGACTAAGTATATATAGCCTAAGTATATACTATATGTATACATATATAAAATTAGTATGTGAAAAAAAAACAAGTTGCTTTGATTGTTTAAGAGTCTTTCTCTCCCACACGTGAACTCCCACATGGCTAGCTACTCTATATCTCTTCTCAATTTCAGCAAATGTAGCTTATGATTATGGGGGAGTGGAGATAACGATGGGATTCACCAACCTTCTACCTAATCTACATGAACCATTAGACACTTGCTCAACCCATGGGATTGGTTTGGAGGATTATTGCAATATCTGTGTATCAATTCTTCTATAAATAAGACTCTCAGCTTCTTCATTTGCATTTGCTGCGAGTTGTATTGGCTAAGGAATTTATAGAGAGTGAGTGTAGTGTTATTGTGAAAGAAACCAAGAAATTGTATTAGCAGAGGTAATCTCCATTCATGCTCTTCATTTTCTGAAAAATTTATAAATCCTTGATTCTTGAAGTAAGCATGTATTGACTGATAATTTGTTTGATAAATGCTTGTTGAGTCTTATATAAGTTGCTATGCATGTTAGCTCTATAATGTAGCATGTCTAGAAAGGAATTCGTATGAAATTTATGAATGGGATTACAGTACTGCTGATGCAGTCTGCTCTGTTTCTGGCCAGCCAACTGCGCAGCTGCGCCAGTTTTGTACTGGCCAGCGGCGCAGCTGCGCCGGTACCAGACGATTTGTTGGCCAAGGCCCTGCGCAGCTGCGCCAGTTTTGAACTGGGGAGCTGCGCAGCTGCGCCGGGACCAGTTTCTGAGTTTTGTTTTCTGTTGCAGGTTCTGTTATATGCTAGCATAGGTTATATAATTAGAACAAGCATGCACACTTAAATAACATGTATATATGAGTATCATGACATGACATAAGCATGATAGTATACATTATTGATGAAGAACTCACAATTTTCAAATGAAACTTATGATTTTCGATATGAACTTTGATACTTGTATAAACATGTGTGTTCTGACCTTGTAAGCGTATTTGTACGGTCTAGACATGCATGGAAGTTGGTATTAACTTATAGTACATGTTCTTGATACTACATGTACATGCATGACCATGTTAGTTTGTACTATGGAAGGAAAACGTATGATTTTAAAATGAAACTTTTAGTTTTAGATTTGAACTTGGACGTATACATAGCATGTATATATTCTGATTTTGTGAGCATGTTTAGATGACTTAGAAATGCATATCGGACATGTCAACCTATATATAGATAGCATGAACATGTTAGGTTTTGTTAGTAAGCTTCACTAATGAAAATGCGAGCCTTGAACGTGGACGATAACATGTTACCTTAAGATTTAGGATTTTGATGTTTATGGACATATGTGATAGCACACTTGGACGCTCTCATGTATCATACATGTATATATATACCATGACTACATATCATGAAACCAAGTTTAGCGTAAACGAAGCATGTCTTCAAACTAATAATCGTGATAGTTACATGCATGAAGTATGAATATTCATGAACATTCCCAATATGAGTTATATAAATACTTTATGTGTTTAAAGAACTAGCATGATAAACTTTGTGATGTTCATGACCTTGAGTGGCCTTAAATTGTTGAAATGTTGACTTAGAACCTATATCATGTAAATTGAATGTGAAAAAGTTAATCGAGCATGAAAGTATCCTTTCATATGTATACATGCTATGTAGGACCATATGTTAATACTTGAATCTGACTTCGACGGTTAATAGCGTATATTTGCTTTGTTATGGTCTTATGTGTTAGTAATGATATATGAGAATGATTAACTCAAAAGATGGACTACACTAGCTATATGTAAATAGATTAGTGGTAGACAGGCATATGTATATGTAGAGAATGGTAGTAAGTACGTATGGTTAAAGTATACTTATACGTACATAGTTATTATAAGAATACGATAAGAAAGTAAAACGAAGGTTCTAAGAACCAAGCTAGACAACAATATAATACTTATTATTATATTGAGAATGTATGGAAGTGTATAACTGATGGGTGTGATCTCTATGATTAATATAACTGTGTAGGATTACACAAAGTGCAGAGATTCTTAAGCAGTTAAGTCGTAGTTGTTAAACTACGAATCAGGCAAGTCTTTCAGTTCCTATTTGATATATGAATTCAATAACTGTTAGTTGAATTATATTATGCTGTGATAATGTGAACTTATATATGAACTGTATTTGAGATATAAATGAGATTGAAAGTTGATCTTTGATGATATACTTGTTATGTGAAAAGTAACATGCGTAGTAAATATAAACTGTTTATAAATGCATGAACTGAGTATGATGTTATATGCTATGTGATGCATGAGGACTGTTAGAATTGCTGAGCTGTCGAGCTCACTCTTGCAAATAACCACTTTTGCAGGTTAAGGATTCACGGTAAAGATTTCGTGCTTCTTGATTGATAAAGATAGATAGTATCGCAATGAAGAATACTTTTTAGATTATCTTTTGAACCTTGTTTAGGTTCTAAGAGTTGTACTTGATAATTGTATACGTTGTTTAAAACTTGTCGTACTGTAAAGATGTATTAGTTAATACATAGAGGATATCGAGTTGAGTTGTAAACGTTATACGATAACTCAAATAGGATGAATCATATTATAAAGTTGATTCAGGGATTTATAATTGATTCAAGTTATGGAATCAATAAAAAGATTCTTTATTCAAAGGATATTGAAAAGTTTAAATTATTCCGCATTTTAGTAACATCGAACATGATGTAAAGATGAGATCTTGGATATAAATAGAATTTATATTCTAAATTGTAATAAGTAAAGATGTATTCTTTTAGTAATGAATAAAAGATATAATAGTTTGGCGTTAGTAGTATCTTGACTGCACCGAATCCGAGGTTTCGAAGGAACGTGGATTTGGGGGCGTCACAGGTTGGTATCAAAGCTGTAGGTTATAAACCTTAGGTAAGTGTACCTTAGACTATAACCTGAGAGAGTGAAAGATAAGATTAAAATATATCTAAATGAAGATTCAAAGAAGAATCTCGAAATATCTAGAGAATGAGAATCAGGAGTTTCCTAGCTCCGGTAATGAAAATATTAAGACGATGTCTATAATATGAATATGACAAGGATAGTGAGAATAAACTCAGATGGAGTTTGGTTGATAATAGGGAAAGAACCCTAAGGTATAGCGATGATCACGACGTGATCAGATTGAACTGTGAAATGATAGATAGTCTGTAACGACTAAGTGTGTATAGCTTGATGCTATGAGAGAATGTACTATAAAAAGTACGAGAAGAACTCATGAGGAGTTGTATGTGATGAAACGTAGAAAGCTCGTAACGAGCAAGTGATAGAGTAAGATAGAGTTAAGTGTTGGAATTCCATTGAGGACTCATGTGATGGCTTAGTTGTACAACCTTTTGTATGGGCAGAAGTTTTGTGCTTGCACTGAGTGTGTCACATTGATAATCGTTGGAATGTTAGTGTCGCGGTATTATTATACATATGGTGGAAAGGTGATTCTTTTCTTATATTTATTTTGATAGATAGAGGTTTCTAAGATATAATTAGATAATATTAAGATTAGGTACGAGTTCTTAAAACTCATGCCTATGACAAGTTCGTGACTCATAATCGTATGGTGGGACCCCTCAGCGAATGGACGACTTTGGTCTGACTAGGATAAGTTCCTCAACCCATATGATTGTGGTAGGTTCCTGAGCTTCCATGGTGTGGTAAGTTGGTGAACTGTATTGAGAATAGATGTATTATATAAGAGTTTTGGAATAGTGAGCATTGATGGTGGTAAGAGATTGAAGAGATTGAGAAATTGGATTTTCCTAAATCCTCTAGCTACGCTAGATTTTCAATATTTATTGACTTCGTGCTAGTGTTTGCACTTCGGTTTTCTTGAGAAAACATTGGGTCAGGTAACTGAACTAATGAGTTTTAAAAACAACACCGTTATTCGTATGTCTACGCTATTTGTTTTGGCTAAGACAAAAATGATTTGACAATCTTTCAAAATATATTTTAACATTGTGCACCATTTGATATGATGTAGAATGGTAAACGATGGAGTCATCAATGCAATCGAACCTAGTGTTGGTTGTGATCGAAAGATCGTCAGCCCACTATGGTATGTTGTAATATGACAAAGTCATAACATGGCGGAATCCTCAACGTACTACTAATCTAGTATGGTATCATGACGTAATAAAAGAATTTTTGGTTTTCTTGTAAATTATAAAGAAGGTCAATTAAGTTGGCTAAATTATTTCGATTGATGTCCGAATTGTTGATGAGAGTCTAAGCTATTTGATTCGGCTAGGCGACTGTTGGAAAGGGATTATAGAATTCAAGTATTCTTGTGTATTTATGCCAAACCAGATTGCTCTGGTGCGGATTTAGATGTTGAAAAGCTGAGGTGAACAACCCTATAAAGGGGACATGTTTTCGGGGACAATGGTTCCGAACGTAACGCATATAGTCGTTACAAAACACTACATTGTGGCCCAACGTAGTGGTACAATAGGTTGGCCACCTAGAGTACGCGTCGAGAGTGTTTTTAGTCTTTGTGATTGATAAACACTCTGGTTTGCGGTGTGAAGAATTGTGTTGAAGCATTAGTAAACCTGGAGAAAAGTTCACGGTCTTGTGACCCCTCAGCATAAATTGGAATCTGAGTTATTCATACTACTTCCCGATTATTGAAAAATCGTGGAAGATTCTTATTCTTCTAAAGGATGAATGTAGTAAGTAGAATGTTCCTTAGAAAGGAGAAAGTGGTAGAATGAGATTGAGAAAGTTATAGTAATAAAACTTCTGAAAAGAGAATGAATAAAATTATTCAAGAGAATATGTAATAATCGGAATAGCACCGAGTAGAGGAAGTTTCGGTGATTCCGAGGACGGAATCCTTATAAGGGGGAGAGGATGTAAGAACCCGAATTTTTAGATATTATTAAATAAGGATTTAATAAATAAAATTCTTAAACCGTGAGATGGGTTCGAATAAGAGTATATATATGAGATATGAGGTATATGGTATTATATTACATAGGGTAATATGGACTATGTAATATGTGTTTTGTGATTTATAAATATACTATTAATGTATATTTGTTACTTAGCGTAGAGACGATTCAGTTGAGATAAAGGAAGTGGATAAATTCCTATCGATATTAAATAATTTATAGAATTATTTTATCATAGTAAGTTGGTGACATTAAATATCCTTAATGTATAATCACCATATTCTTGAGTATGTGTATTAATAACTAGTATGTTTATAATATAGGTTATTAATAGCACTTAAGCTATCCGTGAATAGGTTTGGATAGTGAAGCATGAGTTAGTTAAGGAATTAACTAATAAGAATAAATATTAGTTAATTTAAGTTGGGAGTTATATTATGAAATAATATAATGAGAGTATTGAACCTTAATTAACTATGATGATATAGTACAGTGTTTAATTTACTTAAGTAAATGAGTGAATTAATATGTGTGTTGAATATGTAATTATAGTTGATACTTTTATATTACTTAGAATAGTAATATGTGAGAAAGTCTAATGTGCGTATAACGTTATATATATATATATATATATATATATATATATATATACGTTATTAAAAGGGAGATGGAAATCATTATATCTTTAAATGAATATTTGAAGAAACTGTTTTGGGAACAATTTATAGAAAAGAAAGAGAAATGACAATTATATATTATAATAAAGGATATTAAATAATTTTTAATATTGAATTATGTTAATAAAAGGAGGAAATGTTATTTTTGAATAGTAACATTACCTTATATATTTTGTATAAGGTGTGATTGATTAATATGATAGATATATTACATATTTGCTATATGTAAATAAATTGATAGAAATAATTTCTTATAATAGAGAATAAACTTATTATCTATTTACTATATATAATATATGTACATGTGTCGTACATATAGTTATTTGAAATTATATTAAGAATATTGTCTTGAGACAATAAGTAAATTATTTTCTAATAATGAATGTCTTTATTCGGAGAAAACATAATATTTATGTTATGGCAAAATACATAATTTCTAATGTATTTTTCAAGGGAGTTTAATTAATGAAAGGAAACTAAGTTATTTTTAATATATTAAATAACTTAAGTTATTATTTGATCGTGAATATTATTATTGGAATAATCAATAGAGTATATATTAATTATTATAAGCGTAAAAGTTATACTTATTATAAGTATAATTAATTGAAGTAGTTTAGCATTTTAATAGCTAGAGTTATTATATTACCGTAAAGGTTATATAGAATATTTGAATATTTTCATTCACGATATATTTATATATGTGAACCTTGTGATTTAATAGTTCTAATTATATTGAACATGTTATAAGTAGTAAGTGATGAGAATAAGAATAAGCTTAATGTAAGCTTGTGAAATATGCCTTGTGTGGCACGATAATAGATTCAGTAATGAATGATGGAAGAATTATTTAAACAATTAATCTATATTAATTGTTATTATAATAATATGTTGAATTATTATTATTGCGAGTGATAGCACGATAATAAGTATATTTGTTATAAATATAATAAGATTTATATTTATTGTGAAAATTAACTATATAAATGTTAATTAATTGTTATGGAAATTTTAATTCCATTGATTAATGAGAAATGGATTAATAAATATTATTATTAATTAATAAAATAAGTAATTTATTAAGGTGCAAGCATGCGATATTAAAATATATAACGTATGATAGTTAACTATGTGTTGTACGAAATGTAAAGTGCGACGTGACTATATAAGCTATATAGTAAGGTGATAGAGTTACATGAAATGTGTATAAAATGCAGTGTGACGCTTTAATATAGCTATATTATATGTATATATTATATAGTATGATTGGTTGCATTAAGAGAGTTACATAATATTATTGCTTATGTAACATGATATGTGTGGGTAGACCTTAAGGAATACCCTATTAACATATAGCAATTGTTAAATTGAGAATGGTTTCTATAGGATATTATAACGGTATTAATAACCATTATGATAATGAGTGATACCCGATAGAATTATATCCGGTAGAATGAAATGTACATGAATTTATATGTGCAAGTTAAAATTTACTACACGATAGTATTATTGGGACTACATTGTGACACATTAATTTATAACTTAAGTTATATAAAATGGAATGTGTACAACTTAAATATATATGGACTAAGTATATATAGCCTAAGTATATACTATATGTATACATATATAACATTAGTATGTGAAAAAAAAAACAAGTTGCTGTGATTGTTTAAGAGTCTTTCTTTCCCACACGTGAACTCCCACATGGCTAGCTACTCTATATCTCTTCTCAATTTCAGCAAATGTAGCTTATGATTATGGGGGAGTGGAGATAACGATGGGATTCACCAACCTTCTACCTAATCTACATGAACCATTAGACACTTGCTCAACCCATGGGATTGGTTTGGAGGATTATTGCAATATCTGTGTATCAATTCTTCTATAAATAAGACTCAGCTTCTTCATTTGCATTTGCTGCGAGTTGTATTGGCTAAGGAATTTATAGAGAGTGAGTGTAGTGTTATTGTGAAAGAAACCAAGAAATTGTATTAGCAGAGGTAATCCCCATCCATGCTCTTCATTTTCTGAAAAATTTATAAATCCTTGATTCTTGAAGTAAGCATGTATTGACTGATAATTTATTTGATAAATGCTTGTTGAGTCTTATATAAGTTGCTATGCATGTTAGCTCTATAATGTAGCATGTCTAGAAAGGAATTCGTATGAAATTTATGAATGGGATTACAGTACTGCCGATGCAGTCTGCTCTGTTTCTGGCCGGCCAACTGCGCAGCTGCGCCAGTTTTGTACTGGCCAGCGGCGCAGCTGCGCCGGTACCAGACGATTTGTTGGCCAAGGCCCTGCGCAGCTGCGCCAGTTTTGAACTGGGGAGCTGCGCAGCTGCGCCAGTTTTGAACTAGGGAGCTGCGCAGCTGCGCCGGGACCAGTTTCTGAGTTTTATTTTCTGTTGCAGGTGTTATATGCTAGCATAGGTTATATAATTAGAACAAGCATGCACACTTAAATAACATGTATATATGATTATCATGACATGACATAAGCATGATAGTATACATTATTGATGAAGAACTCATAATTTTCAAATGAAACTTATGATTTTCGATATGAACTTTGATACTTGTATAAACATGTGTGTTCTGACCTTGTAAGCGTATTTGTACGGTCTAGACATGCATGGAAGTTGGTATTAACTTATAGCACATGTTCTTGATACTACATGTACATGCATGGCCATGTTAGTATGTACTATGGAAGGAAAACGTATGATTTTAAAATGAAACTTTTAGTTTTAGATTTGAACTTGGACGTATACATAGCATGTATATATTCTGATTTTTTGAGCATATTTAGATGACTTAGAAATGCATATCGGACATGTCAACCTATATATAGATAGCATGAACATGTTAGGTTTTGTTAGTAAGCTTCACTAATGAAAATGCGAGCCTTGAACGTGGACGATAACATGTTACCTTAAGATTTAGGATTTTGATGTTTATGGACATATGTGATAGCACACTTGGACGCTCTCATGTATCATACATGTATATATATACCATGACTACATATCATGAAACCAAGTTTAGCGTAAACGAAGCATGTCTTCAAACTAATAATCGTGATAGTTACATGCATGAAGTATGAATATTCATGAACATTCCCAATATGAGTTATATAAATACTTTATGTGTTTAAAGAACTAGCATGATAAACTTTGTGATGTTCATGACCTTGAGTGGCCTTAAATTGTTGAAATGTTGACTTAGAACCTATATCATGTAAATTGAATGTGAAAAGGTTAATCGAGCATGAAAGTGTCCTTTAATATGTATACATGCTATGTAGGACCATATGTTAATACTTGAATCTGACTTCGACGGTTAATAGCGTATATTTGCTTTGTTATGGTCTTATGTGTTAGTAATGATATATGAGAATGATTAACTCAAAAGATGGACTACACTAGCTATATATAAATAGATTAGTGGTAGACAGGCATATGTATATGTAGAGAATGGTAGTAAGTACGTATGGTTAAAGTATACTTATACGTACATAGTTATTATAAGAATACGATAAGAAAGTAAGACGAAGGTTCTAAGAACCAAGCTAGACAACAATATAATACTTATTATTATATTGAGAATGTATGGAAGTGTATAACTGATGGGTGTGATCTCTATGATTAATATAACTGTGTAGGATTACACAAAGTGCAGAGATTCTTAAGCAGTTAAGTCGTAGTTGTTAAACTACGAATCAGGCAAGTCTTTCAGTTCCTATTTGATATATGAATTCAATAACTGTTAGTTGAATTATATTATGCTGTGATAATGTGAACTTATATATGAACTGTATTTGAGATATAAATGAGATTGAAAGTTGATCTTTGACGATATACTTGTTATGTGAAAAGTAACATGCGTAGTAAATATAAACTGTTTATAAATGCATGAACTGAGTATGATGTTATATGCTATGTGATGCATAAGGACTGTTAGAATTGCTGAGCTGTCGAGCTCACTCTTGCAAATAACCACTTTTGCAGGTTAAGGATTCACGGTAAAGATTTCGTGCTTCTTGATTGATAAAGATAGATAGTATCGCAATGAAGAATACTTTTTAGATTATCGTTTGAACCTTGTTTAGGTTCTAAGAGTTGTACTTGATAATTGTTTACGTTGTTTAAAACTTGTCGTACTGTAAAGATGTATTAGTTAATACATAGAGGATATCGAGTTGAGTTGTAAACGTTATACGATAACTCAAATAGGATGAATCATATTATAAAGTTGATTCAGGGATTTGTAATTGATTCAAGTTATGGAATCAATAAAATGATTCTTTATTCAAAGGATATTGAAAAGTTTAAATTATTCCGTATTTTAGTAACATCGAACATGATGTAAAGATGAGATCTTGGATATAAATAGAATTTATATTCTAAATTGTAATAAGTAAAGATGTATTCTTTTAGTAATGAATAAAAGATATAATAGTTTGGCGTTAGTAGTATCGTGACTGCACCTAATCTGAGGTTTCAAACGAACGTGGATTTGGGGGCGTCACAATGTGGCTGCTTTAGACTAAAATTCGTAGAGAAATTCTGTATTTTGCTTTGCCTTCTATCGAAGCAGAAGCCTTTCTGGTGCTGGCCGAGACACGGCGCAGCTGCGCCCATTTAGTGCTTGGGTGCAGCGCAATTACGCTAGTACCTAATTTTAATTTCTGTTTCTAATTAATTCTGCTAAGTTCTAACTTGTGGTATTGCCTTAAGGATGCATGAAGGACTGGTTTAACACGTGTATATATGTTCTTTATATAACATGTATGTTCATAGCTATGATAGTATACACAATTGATGGAAAAATTATAGTTTTTAAATGAAAGTTAGAGTTTTTAAAACAAACTTGACATATGCATATGTTGATTCACATTTTGACTTTTAAGCATGTTTGTATGGTTTAGAAATGCATGAACAACATGTTAACATGTGCACATATGTTTCATAATGTAGTATGAACGTGTTTAACCTTGTTAGGGAACATTTACTAAAGAAAGTTATAGGTTTTGAAATGAACTTTGACATATACGTATAAGGTATATAATCTGACTTTTTGAGCATGATCGTATGGTCTAGATAGGCATGAAATGCAAGTCTAAAGATGTTAGGTTTACACTAGCATACATGGGTTAAGTCGTAATGATCTCAAAAGCAAAGTTTGGACTTTTTGCATAATAAGTTGCATGATCATAGTGTAATAGCATTTTGAAATTTTTAACATGCTTGATTGTGCTTTTAACATCGCTAAGATATCATGCATGTGCACACACTTGTTAGATACAATGGAAAGTTGATCAAGTATGAGTTTGATTAAGTTTTCAAACAAATAACGATGCTAGTTATGCGTATAGGATGTAAGAACATGTGAGCATGCTTATTGATAGATTATATGACCACCTCGTATGTATGCATGTCAAACATGATAGCCTTGATGATTCTATGGCGTTATTTAGCTATAAGCCGATGGAAATTCCAACTAAGATATAACATGTAAGATTGGACTTAGAAAGGTTATGTAAGCATCTAAGACCCTTTAACATATGAATATACTATGTGTTGA
Organism: Panax stipuleanatus; assembly: GCA_020205555.1. Classification (NCBI taxonomy): domain Eukaryota; kingdom Viridiplantae; phylum Streptophyta; class Magnoliopsida; order Apiales; family Araliaceae; genus Panax; species Panax stipuleanatus. The sequence goes on from CM035118.1 coordinate 82,741,865, forward strand.
TGTATGGTTACGTGTTAGTCAGAAGTAGTGAGGCAAAAGCTCAACCCTGGTCTGGCCAGGGGACAGCACAGCTGCGCCATCCCTAGGCTTAACCAGGGCGCAGCTGCGCCAGGCTAGAATGCAATCTGGATAGTTTTGCGTATTCTAATTTTTGGCAGTTCATTTATTATGATGCTCTAATATGTTAAGAAGGTTATGATTGAAACTGATATATGTTTATATGAGACAATGAAGTAACATGATGACATTTAACTTATAAAAAGGGATTCTAAGGTTAGTGAAGATGATGTGATTTAGTGTTATGATTTACTATAATGCCATACATGATATAACTATGTTACTTGATTTCTTGATGTTTTATAATCTGATTTCGTACCACATGTGTGTAAGTACGTAATGACATACTATGAAGATGTTTAACTTGAGAGAGGGAATTCCATAGATAATCGGTTAAGCGTTATGATTTAATACAATGCTATATGTGGTATAACTATGTAGTAAGGTTAAAACCTAACTTATGTGTTGATTGTATATACAAGATAAGGTCATGATGTTAAACTATATGACTAATGAATATCCTATACATGTAAATATATATTACGATAGGAATTTGAAGTGTTGATAAGCTATAAGTGGTAATCTACGCTTAAGGCAAGTATCCTAAACCATTGCATTACTTTATTCAATGAATCTTGTAAGCAAGTCTCATAACTTACACAACTTTGGATTTTGTGCGATTATCTAAACCCTATCTCTTTAATTCAAGTTCTTACCCTACTTTTATCGAGCAAGTTTCCTAACTTCATTTGATTTATATATTGAATTCAAGTATCCGGACTACTCTTTTTATTGAGCAAATATTCGATTCATACTCTTTATTGAACACGTATTTGAGCTTGTACTATTATTGATCGTACGAGTAAATAAGTGCTAGAATAATTCTTGTTTTATAAATTTATATTTTATAGCTTGATTTAAATCAAAATTATATTCTTTGAATTATGTTGCAAGTATTGAACTCATAAATTATTCTTAGATACATTGTTGAAATTGTCTATGCCATTTGATTCGGCTGGACCAATATCATAAATTGGAAATCAATCCACACCAATTGCCTTGGTGCGGACTCTTATAAATTGACTGAGATAAACAACCCTCATAGAAAGGGGAACAATATAGTCGGGGTGCCGATAGTAGTAGTATAAGTTATGCATAACACCAGGTACGATAGGCTGATCCCCTAATTGTACTTGTTTGGGTTACTAGAAATAGTTTTGGTGATTCTAGTAGAAGTTCGTGGTTCTTAGCGACCACTCAGTATCCAATATTTATTAACTTGAAAATTTGAATTCCTTGGATTCATCTATTAATTCTTGGTCCAGAATGACACTCAGTGATATCTATTGATTCACTTGAAATTGTTAAAACCTTTGAATCCTTTAATAACTTCTCGACCCGTAGTGGTTCTTTTTTAACTTCACAGAATAGATTTGGAAGTCATTGATATTTATTTTGTTCACAACATTCTTATTTGAATTCATGAGCTATTAATTACCATTTTACCTTTGAGATTAAGAACCGTATATACTCCTATTCACATTTATTGGCATATTACTTACTAGGCAAATTTGTTGCTCACTCTTGCTTCCCATAAACATTTCAGTTAGGCAGGGCAAGGTGGAACCCCAGGACAGGACAAGAGCGAAGGCAAGGCTACGAAGTAGCTATGCTCTTTTATATTAGGATGTTTCCTTTATGTTGTACTAAGACTTAATTAATGTTATGTATTAAGATATGTTTGGATTAAGTTATAAAGTGTATTAGTGATAGTTTCGAGATTTGGGACGAGAATATTTATGTTATATCAATGTAAATTATTCTGTTATTCCATTGTTTGAGATTTTAGTTTTTATTAGAATTAGCACGTGACGAACCAAATTCGAGAGCCGTGACGGTCCGAATTTGGGGGCATCACAGGTTGGTATCAAAGCTGTAGGTTATAAACCTTAGGAGCTAGTCCTTAGGCTATAACCTTAGAAGAGATTTAGAAAATAGAGGGAGGTAAAACTCTACAGTAGAGTTTTCTTAGAGAGCTAGTAGTGTTATGAAATATATTTTTATTCTATACAATGAAATTATGTTTTATTCGGAGATGATAATAAAGTTTATCGATTTTGTGATTATGGAGGAGGAACCACGTGATATACATGTGGTGTCCACAATACCCCTTATAATTGAGCCTAGTACGGTAGTAGCCTTAACCTAGGAGGAGATGGAATCGGAATCCAAGCAGAAATCCACGGTGAAAGTTTTCTTTCGGGATTGGGGCATGTGCGAGAAATGTAGTAACTAAGAACTCAGAAATGAAGAGTATGATACAATAGTTGAAGGCGAAGTTCTAGACCTTCAGATTAGTAACTAATAGATGCAAACATAGTGAAAAGAAAGGTAGTTAGGTAATAAGTGTCGCGAGTGATATAATAAATATTTATAGATGCAAAACAGTTGTTGAAAATCCCAATTTTAGGGATAATGTGGGAAGTATATGTATAACCCCAACTTTAGTAGTACCCGAGAGGGTAGCAGAATGATATACGATGTGGTATGTGTTCATGTGGTATGTTTTTATTAAACGTGCTCGTAGTGACCAGATGTTGTTAAATAATGACAATGGAGAATAGCAATAAAACTTATACATCTTAAGAAGTATTAAAAAGTATTAGATGTGTAATTAAGAGATGATAATACCATTTTATTTCTATACAAAAATATCGATACCCCAAGGAGGAGAGACTCGTCAAGCGACGGAGGATGGAGATAGGGAATTGGATCAAGAACCCTTACAACAATTGGTAAATCTCATAGTAAGTGCTTTTGAAGAGGGAATCAATGATTTTAGGAAGAGACAGACGAAAACTTTAGAGGTAGGAAAAGATATTTATTTGACTAAAGGAGGAGAGGTTAATATTTCAAAGACAACAAAAGAAGGTAGGATGGAAGAGAGTAGTAGTGGTACCAGTAAGAATTTTAAGAGAAAGTGGAATGAGGCTAAGTATATAAGAGGAGAAGGACAACCACGGAAGAAGAGGGTAGAAGCCTGTAAGGAATGTAGAAAGAACCACATGGGAGCGTGTGTGAAAGGAAAACATGTGTGTTATAAGTGTGGTGAGAAGGGTCATATTTCTCCTAACTGTCCTAGGCATGAGAAAACCAAAGAGTGTTTTGTGTATGGATCTGAAGAACGTCAAATACGTAATTATCAGAAGGAAACAAACGTGGGGGAACGAAAACAAAAGAAGACGGGACAACAACAACAACAATCCGACGAGAAGTCACCCGGAAGGACTCAAGGAAAAGAACAAGGTTTGCCCAAAATGTGGAAAGAGTCATCAAGGAGAATGCTGGAAGGGACGAGGCATTTGCTATAGCTGTGGCCAAGAGGGGCACATTTCCCCAAATTACCCAAACCCAAAGAAGATCAAAGGATGCTTCGCTTGTAGGTCAACCGATCATCAGGTTAAGAACTGCCCAAAGAAAGGAAGGAAGGAAGGAAGAAGACGGTAATAAGGGAAACCATAGCGAGAAGCTGACGATAATCGAACCAGCTCAATCGAGTGAACTAATGCCACGTACGACTAACGTTATGGTACATGATGCAATGGCGTTCCAAGTTATAATGTCAGGTGATGTCCTAATCAATAATATAAATGCGCATATATTATCTGATTCGAGTGCTACATGTCCTTTTTGTGTCTGAAGAATTGTGAGACGACTAAGTTATCCCAAGAACGATTAGGAGATCCTTTGAACATAGAAGTTGCGAATAAGGAAATAATTCCTGTAGAATTCGGTTGTCGATATTGTTGCACATAAATTAGGGGATATAAACTAAGCATATACTTTACTCCGATAATTTGGAGAGTTTGATGGGGTACTAGGAATGGACTGGTTACATAACCATACTATGATAATTGACTGTCTGAAGAAAAGTGTGAGCCTTCAGACTCCAAACCGATCTAAGGTAGTGTTTTATGGTAGCTCGTCGCTTAAGCAATCGTGTTGCCTTACGATGATGCAGGGCAAGATATTGTTAAGAAAAGTTGGTGTAGATTGTTTCACCTTTATTGTAGATACTAAGAGAACGGGAGTAGAAATAAAGAAGGTATTAATAGAAAGAGAAATTCAAGACGTATTCCAAGATGATCTGCCCGACCTTCCGCTAAACAAAGAAAACAAATTCGTAATAGATTTAGTACCGGGAACTGCACTAATTTTGAAAGCCCCATATTATGTATGGTGCCGGTAGAAATGAAGGATTTAGTAATGCAATCGCAAAAAATGTTAGATAAAGGATATATTCAGCCGAGTGTGTTCCCATGGGGAGGACCAATGTTGTTTGTCAAGGAGAAGGATGGATCGAGAAGGCTTTGTATTGACTATCGAGAGTCTAACAAAGTAATAATTAAGAATAGGTATCTGTTACTGAGAATAGACGACAAGATTTAGAAAGAGCACACTAAAGATCTGAAGAGGGTATTAGAAACATTGAGAAAGGTGAAGGTGCACGCGAAATTTTGAAGTACAAATTTTGGATAGAGAAGGTTAGTTTTAGGGCACGTCAGATTCGGCAAAGGTGAAGGCAGTAAATAATTAGGAATAGTCAAAGACGCTGACGGAAGTATGAAGTTTCTTAGGGTTAGCTGGGTACTATCGAAGAATTATCCCCAAATTTCTCTGAGATACCGACCCGTAGACTAATCTCATGAGGAAGAAGGTGAAGTTAGTTGGACGGAGAAGTGCATAGAAAGTTTCAAGGAGTTGAAGAAAAGAGATTGAGCGAGGCGCATGTATTATCCTTACCAAATAATATGGGAGGTTTTGTGGTGTATAGTGATGCATTGCACAAAGGGCTTGGTTGTGTGCTCATGCAACATGGCAAGGTCATTGCGTATGCATCACGACAATTAAAGGACTACGAAAAATGATACCCTACTCACAACTTAGAGTTAGCGGCAGTAGTTTTTACATTAATGATTTGGAGACATTATTTGTGCGGAGAAAAATGTGAGATATACACGGACTACAAAAGTCTGAAATATATCTTCGCACTAAAGGAGTTAAACATGCGACAAATGAGGTGGTTAGAACTAATCAAAGACTACCACTGCGAAATTCTCTATCACCTGAAAAAGGCGAACGTAGTAGCTGACATGCTAAATAGAAAAAGGGGATGGAGAAATTATTCAAGATGATACCTCGAGAGGAACTAATCAGGAAGATGGAGAGATTAGAAATAGAAGTGAAGGGACCCAGAAAGTCCAAAGGGAAGTTTATAATAGAGGTTTGTCCAACTTTGTTGGATAGAGGGATAAGAAGACAAGACAAAAAGTGCGAGAAGATAAAGAGGAAAAGTTCAGAAGAAATAATGATGGTATCTTGAGATTTGTAGATCGAGTGTGAGAGCCAACCATAACTAAATTGCGAGATAAGAGTTTTCATGAGGTATATAATTGGGCGTATTTTGTTCACCTATGAAGCACGAAAATGTACCTGGATCTTCGAGGACACTTTTGGTGGTCAATATGAGACGAGAAGGTGTAGGATACGTCGACCGATTGAAAAAGACGACGCGCTTTCTACCAATAGATATTCGATTCAATTTAAACCAGTTAGCGAAATTATACGTTAAGGAAATCATTTTACGACATGAAATATCAGTGTTAATTATTTCCTATCGAAACCCGCGCTCCACTTTAAAGTTTTGGAAGAGCTTGCGTAATGGATTTCAAAGGTAACTTGGAAGATCACTTACCCTTCGTAGAATTTTCTTATAGTAATAATTATCATACGAATATCAGTATGCCATCGTACGAAGCTCTCCACGGAAGAAAGTGCAGAACATCGCTATGTTGGGATGAGGTCAGAGAACGACGACTTCAATTGCGATCGAACTCAGTATGACGAATGGCAGACATTGTGAAGACAAAAGAGCCAGATTAGTAGCAGCTCAAGATCAACATAAGAAATACACAGATTGGCATCGTCTTAATCAAGATTTTGAAGACGGTAGTTTTGTATTTATTAAATGTTTCCTTATAAGGGGAAGATAAGATTATGTAAGAAAGAAGAATTGAGTCTGAGGTTTGTCGGACCTTTTGAAATATTGCAGAGAGTAGGCAAAGTGGCGTACGAGGTAGCCTTACCTATTGAACTGGAACATATCCACAGTATGTTTCATGTTTCTGTCTTACGATCATATAAGCCTAATTATAAGCGTGTGATACCCTATGAGCCCATTCAAGTAGGGAAGAATCTGACATAGGAAGAATTCCTGTCCAAATACTAGATAGGAAAGAACAGATATTAAGAAATAAAATTTTATCTTCTGTAAAAGTGCTTTGGCGAAACCACGATGTCGAGGAGGCCACATGGGAATTAGAAGATAGAATAATAAGGGACTATCTCTATCTATTTGTGTAACCTTGTACCAATTCCGAGGACAGAATTTTTATAAGGGGGGGGGGGGGGAGAATGTATGAACCGTGAATTTTATGAATAAATATAAATTTTAATATTAATAAAAAAATAAATATTTATTGGAATATAAATGTTTATGAGTTATGATAGAAGTAATTCGGTTATATTAAATTGAATTTATAATAATTGAGGAAATATGGAGAATCGTGATGAACTCGTAGAATGTCTTATGTGGCATGAGAATGGAAATGGTGATAATTTAATTAATTCAAGAGGGAAATCTATAAGTAAAGGATTAATTAATATTACATTGTTAATTAATTGTTGTTATTAGTGATAGCCTATTATTGAGTAATTATTAATAATGTGTTATTGTAAGTAACAAAACATTTATGAGTAAATAATTGATGAATATAATAAGAGTTATGGGACGTCCCCAAATTCGAGTACTTGAAACCCGAACTTGGTGCTACACGATATAATTTCTTTGAGCGGAATAATATAATTAACAAATTTAATATACATATCAGAGTTGTCTAATCCCAGGTACACGACCTTTAAAGTACTTCATTACATGATAGATAATAAATATTATCATCTTAATAAAGGCTAACTATTACAAAAGATACCATAAACTTATTCCATCAGTTTTCCTTTCCCTTGGTTTTTGCCAGAGCATTCTGGTTGATCACGCTTAGCTGAAAACATTTAATTTAAAGCAAGAATGAGCATTCAATTGCTCAGCAAGTAATAGCAGATAATAAACATCAGCTGAAAGAAATGAATGTTTTCTTTAAGGACGACTACTTCTACAACGAATCAATAGTTGTGAAGTCATTTGAAATAATTCTTAATAACATACCAAATCGTTTAAAATTTTGAAACGACGTAGTGACTATAAATGCTAAGTGGTCAATGGACCATGAACTTTTACTTTTCATTTTCAAAAATGTTTAAACAAAAATTCATCTGCAAAATCCGCTCTGGTCTTACGTACATGTAGGGTGATCAGCCCCGTTATGTCCTGTATTGATCAATACTATCTATTTGAATGATAATTTTGTTCACTCTATTCACCTTGGGCACATAAACAATTTTCCCATTTCGGGTTGTTCATACTCAGTCTGGAGTCCTAACTAAACAATTCAGTTGGACGACTTTATCATAACAATAATATTCAACCTATGTCTAGCCGAGTCAAATAGCTTAGACAGTCTTTAAACCATAAATACATATCGAAGTTTAATAGTATGTAACAGGGTTTGTTATATCAAAGAATTTAAAGTTCAAAAGTTCTTGCATGAATACAACAGTTCATATAAGTGGGGACATTAGTATAATAAAAGACAATAATGAGATATTTGATAGTAGTGTGCATACAAGCCAATCATGTATGATGATAAAGCACGTACTTTGTAAACAATCTTATTTATTTATTAATAAAATATTCATTTATTAAAGGCATTTAATTATCTACATGGTGCTGTTTTTATAATATGTAAATAACCCATAGTTTTAAGCAATGCTTTTAGAATCATGATGATGATCATGCTAATGAGATTTAAATTCTTAGAAAGCTCTAAAACTAAAATAGTTCCCAATCGTGGGATTACTAAAAAGAGGATTAGTAAATTCGGATAGATTGGTACATATGTTGCTTGCTCATTGGATGAGGATGATTGATCTCATGATCATTTGTGTGGAGACACTAAAACAAGTATGTAGGTGCTTATTGGAGAATAAGTTCACTGAACGTGACTAGCTATGGAATACCTAATGGAGTTTTACTCGCCTGTCAACAGGAATTCCTAATGTGATAGTAGTACAAGTGATCCTTGGACTTGAGATCATCATAGTATCTTGTATGTAATGAATTATACTTTGACTTATTTCTTAAAGTCCTTTAGGGTATATAAAAGAGTATGCTTGGGTATAATGAGTTACATATGGAGATAATGAATGATCAATAAAGAATCTACCACCTCTAGTAAAAGAGGAGATATGTCCTATGTGATTCGTTAAATGACAACCCAGGAATCCTTGGCCAATGTAAAATGAAATTAGAAAGGAGTTTCTAATTTAAATTATTTGGAGTTGTACATTTTCTAATCAAAATACATATAATTAAATAAAATAAGACTTGACAGTAAATTCATGTCTTATATTTAATTGGGACATTGTATGGTGGAAGGATTGAATTGTATGGTAACTATTTACTCACAGGTTCTTTTATGATTAATGTTGAAATCTATATTATCTGGAAAGTCGTTGATTGCTAGGGAGGCTTATCTCTATTGTAGAATAAATATTATTTATTTAAATAGATTATTAGTTTAATTTATTTATTTAAATAAGATTAGAATTGTTCTAATTGATTTATTCACAATCGGTTTAATATAGAGAACCTAAAGGGTCACACCATAAAAGGAAGAATAATTATTTAAGAAGGTAATGGCATAATCGTAATAATGCATTAAGTGTAATTAATTTAATCTATAGTGATAGAATAAATTAAATAGCTTAATTTTTATTATTTAATATTTTGGAAATATTAAATATAAATTAATAAGAGGAGTCTTATTAATATTATTACAATTATTATTATTTTATTTTCTAAAGGAGTTTAGTAATTAATTTAATATTAGTACTCTCATTTATTCCTAATAAGATTAGGAGACAAATTAATTAAATGAATTTAATTAATTATTCCCTATGTGGTGGGAAGCCTAAATTAATTAAAGGAGTTTAATTAATTAAAAGAAATCCCATGTCTAATAGGATTAGAAGGGTTGATCAATATCTATATAAGATGAGTCTTATAATAGATATTAGTAGAGGCAATTCCAATTGTTGGAGAGTACTCCTTTTCTATAGAGGATAGAATACTAAGACAACAACCCTCCTTCTTGATAATTCATCTTCCTTGGTGGATCACCTCTAGAGGCCAAACACTTGGGTGGCTAACGTTGATCAAAGGAAGGAATCTAACCCAGAAATTTATGGGGATCACGAAGAACAAGGAGTTGAACTCGTACCTGTGGAAGCTTCGTTTTACAAGGGTATGATTCCATAACTTCTTATTTATCGTTTTAAATTAATAATTTGCATAAAGGATGATCCGGGTAATGGTTTTGTAGAATTTTTTTAAACTCTGATATACCATGCTTCTGCTAATTTTTACAATTTGATTGCATCACGATTTCGTACAAACCCAACAGTGGCATCAGAGCCAAACCTTTATGCAATTATTAATTTATTTTTGATTTCATATACATATGGGTATGTATTTAAAATAATTTATTGGGCATAATTTTATTGTATAAAATTATTTTTTTTAAGAAAAAAAAATGACGTTTTTTTTTGGACGAATCACAATTTTTTGTTTGGGGTGCTAATCTTGAATTCTGCAAAGAAAAGGTGTTGTCTCTTTCTTACTCCAAAAAGAAGGTGACCCATCAGGAAAGGACTCTTTTAATAAACCTGTAGGACTCTTTTAATAAAAGAAGGTGACTTCTTTTTAAAAAATAAATGTGAATTTATATTATATATATATATTATATATATATATATATATATATATATATATATATATATAACCTGATTCGTTATATAAATATATATAATATATACGGTAATATCAAATATATATATATATATGATATATATATATATATATATATATATATATATGATATATTTATATATTATATTCTAAATAATTTTATAATTAAAAGAAAGAGTTTATTTTAATCTTGAAATTGGATTTCATGCAATTTAAAATTGCCCATTAAATGATACTCATATATATATGGAATGTTTTAATTCATGAGATGAATATTTATTTATTGATATATATGGTGATATGTATGATAATAAATGGGGATTGATTATGGACTATTTGACCAATGTGATTGGATTTTATTTTAGTTGAATGCTTGAATGAATGGATTTTATTAAATGGGGTCGGTATACCTCATCTTCTCTAATTTTTTTTCTTGATGTAAAATTCTATCTCCCTCCTACGTACTTCCCCTTGACTGCTGATCAAGGTTTCTATTTAAATTAAATAGTTTAATGTAATAGAAATAGTTAGAATTATCTTTAAAAAATTGGAGACCAAGGAGCAAGGAGCGCCCCGTTTGTATGTAGCCCGGGTTTAAATGTAATAGCTATATTTAAATTTAAATTCTTGCACTCCTAGGTTTGACCTTTTGGTTCACTTGGTGGCTCTAGTGAACCAAACTAGAATAAAAGTCCATAATCAATCTGGGTAGAATATAATATTCTATATTGCATGCTAAATATTATATATATTATATTTTATGCAAATATGCTTCGCATGTTTAATAAAATGACGCGTATTTTATATATATATGTGCATGCGCGCTAAACAAGATGAGACAAATAATAACAAACCCCTCAAAAAAATAATATTAAGTCCGAAGCGTTCAAATGATATTTAGAATATCGAACGTCGCCTTCTAGCATGATAAATTAATAGAGTATTAAATATTTAATATGAGCTTGTTGTGCTATCCACAAGGCGAGTATTGCGTATTTAAGATGTTAATTAATCACATTTGATGCTTATCAAGAAAATTGAACGATCTAGTCTTGTTGTGCTATCCACAAGGACGAACATTTTTCTTTTTTGAATTTATAGAAGTGCTAGGCTGGACTTAACTTAAATTATTTTAGTTCGGATGTGCACACACTTGACTATTATGATTTAAGAGGCAAAATAAAAGGAGTTATATAGTGATGTAATTGACAAGAGTTGTCTACATATTTATTTGTATATCGCTTATTGTGCTATCCACAAGGTTATATACATTTGAAATGGGATCCTTATTCTCACTAGCAAATCTTTAATTAGATGTTGCCGAACTATATAAGTGAGGGTAATATAGTTTGATAAAAATAGTGGGAGATACCAATTTAAAATAAAGACCTAAATTTATTTTGGTATGCAAAATTAATAAAATGAAAGTTTGCTAAAATGTTGTTTTTCACATGCAGAATTTTAAAAATGTCAAAATCACTAATTTCACTGCGAAGCATACTTGATGCTAATAAGCTTACCGGGCCGAATTATACGGACTGGCTAAGAAATCTGAGAATAGTTCTCACTGCTGAAAAGATTTCTTATGTCCTAAACTCACCTGTCCCTAGAACTGTTCTAGAAACAGCCTCTGAGGAAGAGATTGCCACCATTGTAAAGTGGCAAGATGATGCATCTGTGGCTTAATGCATCATGCTCGCATCCATGAATAACGAGCTTCAGCGTTAGCACGAAAACATGGATGCTCCTACTATGTTGATTCACCTCAAGGAGTTGTATGGTGAACAAAGTAGGACTACTAGATATGAGATATCTAAGGAGCTCTTCCGATCTCGAATGACCAAGGGCAAAGTGAACATAAAGGAACAAAAGAAATCTGATCCAGCTAGCAAAGGAATGTGCTTCCATTGCAACGAGCCGGGTCATTGGAAGAGGAACTGCGTTTCTGGCAAAGAAGAAGCTTGGAGAAGCTTCGACTTCCAATCAAGGTTTGTTCATGATTGAAATTTATTTTTCAGAAAGTTAAAATTCTACTTGGGTATTGGATACCGGCTGTGGTTCTCACATATGTAATAATGTGAAGGGACTGGTCAGAAGTAGAAAGCTGAACAATGATGAGGTGATCCTACGAGTGGGGAATGGAGCAAAGGTTGCTGCATTAGCTGTAGGAACTTATTATTTAGCAATGCCTTCGGGCAAGTCCATTTATCTTAATAATTGTTATTATGTTCCGAATATTATTAAAACATTATTTCAATTTCTGTATTGGATATGGAAGGATTTAACGTTGTTATAAAGAACAATAGTTGTCTATTTATAAAGACTGTGACACCCCCAAATTCCAGGACCGCCACTTGGTCTCTCGAATTCGGTTCATCACGTGCTCATGGTAATACATCACAATAATAATAATTAAATATCATACGATCACAGCGGAAAATCTATTCTAGAATAATTTACAATGATTTATTATAATTATTCCCCCAAGTCTCGCAACCTACAGTACTTAATAGATTACATAATAATATCAGTTAACGACTTATTACATAATCTAACTTAAGCTTAAACATAATCAAATCCAGTCTTACTACATCATCTTCATACAATATTTAAAACATAACAGACATAAGCTAGTTGGTAGCTTTGCCCTTGCCCTTATCAACGCCCGAAGGTTCACCATGCTCTGCCTTAACTGAAATGTTTTAGGGAAAGCAAGAATGAGCACAAATTGCCCAGCAAGTAATATACAATAAGGGTGAGTAATAAGATTCTCAATTCTCGAAAGGGTATAACAAGATTTGATAGTTCAAGAATAACAAGAATATCAACAGTTCCCAATATCAGTCGCTAAGGACAGGATAATATCAATATGATTCAATAATAAGTCAATTCAAGATTTCAAATAATTGAATACTGAGTAGTCACTACGGACTATGAACTTCTACTAGAATTGTCAGTAATAAACTGAAAATCCAACAAAAACAGGTACAACAGGTGATCAGCCTAAAGTACCCTTGTTATGCATAACAATCAACCATACTCAAGTGTGCACGTCGGTTCTCCGACAATTATATATTCCCTTCAAAGAAGGTTGTTCTTCTCAGTCACATACAAGATCCCGCACCAATCAATTAGTTTGGGTCGCTTTTCAATAATATAAGTCTAGCCGAATCAAATGGCATAGACACTTTCACAATATTCAAGAACAATACTAAGTTCAACATGAATACTAGCTTTAATGAAATAAGAGTTCAAGTATGCTAATTCAATTCAACTGATTAAATAGAAAACTTGTTCGCAATACACAAGATAGGATACTTGCATAGTAAAAGAGTATAAGTTAGGAAACTTTCACAATCATAGATTTCCTTGCATAAAGTAAATGCGTCGGTTAGGATACTTGCACTTTAAAAGAGTGTAAGTAAGAGAACTTGCCTTTAGCGTAGTTTATCCACGAAAAGCAAATCAACACTTTCGAATTCCTATCGTAATACAGTTACGTATATATATGATATTCATTAGTCATATAATTTAACTTCACATTTTCTCTTTGAATATACGATCAACACATAAGCTAAGTTTTACCTAGCTACACAGTTATATAGAATATAATTTCTATCCTTAACGTTCCTTCTTTAGAGTTTAAACGCATTCTCATATTATATAAGATCTCAACAATTAGCAAACATGCTTGCATATTATTAATATCACATAAGACCACAATCAATACTAAATATATTTCATTTTAGCAAGTTACGGCATCTCCTTAAGTTAACCGTCAAAAATCGGTTCAAGTAACATCATATAATATCGCGTAGCATTTATTCATATTTAAAGGATACTTTCATGCTTGTATAACTTTTCCAAATCCAATCGTACATGGTATAGGTTCTTAAGTTAATACTTAAAGCCATTCAAGGACACGAACTCATATGGTCTAACATGGTCGCTTTTAAACACATAAGATATTCATATAACTTGTATTAGTCATGCTCATGAGTACTCGTATTGCATATATGTAGCTAGCATTGTTATTATCTTGAAAACATGCTTTGTTCATGCTAAACTTTAATCATGGCAACTAATCATGGTATATATATATATATATGCATGACACATGAATGAGTCTAAGAGTACTATCACATGTGTCCATAAATGTCAAATTCTAATTCTCGTCATAACATACCAACGTTCACGTTCAAAGCTTATACTTTGTTAGTATAGTTCATTAATAAGGTCTATCATGTTCATGCTTCCTTATGAAACCTATATATGTAAGTTAACATGCTTTTCATGTATTTCAAGGCTATCTAAACATGCTCATAACATCAAAATGACTATATAGCATTTACATGATCATATCCACCTTCAAACTTCTATTCTTGTTAGGAATGAGCACTAGTTAGGTTCACATGTTCATATTTTATTACGGAACTAATATAGATAAGCTAACATGCACTTCATGTGTCTCTAGGTGGTACTAACGTGCTTGCAAGGTCAGTATGTAAACATGCTTCATATATGTTAACGTCGTTTATGAAACTTTAAATTCGTTTCCAAACTATATGTCGTTTGGTTAATCATGCATGCTAATATACTAAAACATGCTTACATTGCCTCATTAGGTTTATATATATGTATTAATCATGCTCCCAGGCTTGTTTAAACAAAAATCAAACAATTAGTTCATAACAGTTTTGTTGCAGAATACAAAAAAACTGAACACAGAGGCTGGCGCTGCGGCGCGGCACAGCAGCTCACTACTGGCGCTGCGGCGCGAGTGGCGCTGCGTGCGGCGCTGCGGCGCAGGCTGCGGCGCGTGTGGCGCTGCGGCGCGGGCTGCGGCGTCGAGGCAGTTTTCTGCAGTTCAGACTGCAGCAAAATCCGACCAAAAACCTCCCATTTCATCGATTTCAACATACCCAAATGCTATTAGACTTGTTTAACTTACTAACACATACATATATGCTTATATAACAGTCAATAGCAATTATCAATTCCCAATTTCATGAACTCTAACTAATTTACGAATTTCATGTATTCACAGAAATTAAAGAGGAACAATGGAAATGAAAGACTATTCAGTGGTTCTATCATGTGTGTATGTTCATATAACAACAATATAAGGGTTCTACAAACCAATCATGATCCAATTTAGCATTATCAAGAATTTCAAGGAAACTTCGGAAACAGAAAACGGAAATGAAGAACACAGGAAGAGGAATTATACCTCTGTAAATGATTTAAGCTTGCTGCTATCTCAATAACACTGATATATATATATATATATATATATATATATATGCTCTCTAGTCTCACTTAGCCAAAATGCTCAGCAAAAGAACTGAAGAAGGAGGAGAGCTTATTTATAGAGAAATTCATGACCAGACAAAGCCTTTTCCTTCCAAATCAAAACAACGGATTGAAGGATTGCATGCTAGATAAGAAGGAGTTGGTAAATAGTTGGTGATTTCCACTATTCTGCCCACTCCCTTCATGATGGCTAGAATGCTGAGTTTGAGAGAAGAGAGTAGGCTAGCTTCATGAGTGTTCACGTGTGAAGAGATAGTGACTATCATTTAGGGACAAGCCAAACAAACCTCAGCATTCTTACAAATGGACTATATGCTACACTTGTATATATATATATATACACCATATACTTATGTTATATATTATATGTACTCTTAGGTTATAATTACAATGTTCTCCCCATAATGTAATAAATGCAATTTGAATACATATAATCTATGTACATTTTATCTTAACGATATAATACAATCGGATACTACCACATTACATTATATCATATATTATTAAATTGTATTACTCAACAATTATTTATAATAGATCCATGATACATTATTTTAATGTATATCCACACATCATTTGTCACCTACACATATTATAATATATAGTTACTATACATTTAATTCGCATGCTTGCACATATAATTTCTCATCTTATAAATTGAATATTAATTAATAATATACACATATCCTACATCAATCAATATAATTGTTAACCTCCATAACAATTTAATTAACCCTTATATGATTAATTATCACTTTGATATAAATCTTATTGTATTTATAAACACGTTGCTCATTATTATTATGTTTCTTGCAATAATAATAATCACATATTATTAATCAATCCTCATTAGTATTTTATAAAAGTTAATTAATATTCTTCGATTAACAATTAATATAGATTAATTGTTCGCTTAAATTAATATAATCATTCTTATATTACGTCACTGTGCCACACAAGGCAATCAACGAGTTTATCACAAACTCCACCAATTTCTCAATTATTATAATTATTCAATTATATATAATTGAATTAATTCATCTCATAACACAAAATCATTTATATTCAAATAAATTCTCATTTCCATTAATATATTTATTTAATAATATATGGAAATTCTCGGGTATTACAAAGACGATGTTTTATATGGTGTTGAAAATTTGCGAAATGGACTTTATACACTTGACTTACAAGAAAATATTTGTCACATTGAACAAACTAAGAAAAGAAAAGAGATGATATTAATTATACCTACATGTGGCACTGTAGACTCGGTCATATCAATGAAACAAGATTATCCAAGTTGCATAAAGATGGGCTCCTTGAGTTATCTGATTATGAATCATATCCAACTTGTGAATCTTGTCTCATGGGTAAAATGACTAAATCTCCTTTTAGTGGAAAAAGGAGAAAGAGGTACAGAGTTGTTGGCATTGATTCACACAGACGTTTGTGGACCTATGACAACAAGTGCACGAGGTGGGTATTCTTATTTTATTACTTTCACTGATGATCACTCAAGATTTAGATATATGTATTTAATGAAATACAAGTCAGAATCATTTGAAAAGTTCAAAGAGTTCAGAAGTGAAGTAGAGAAACAAACGGGCAAGAGTATAAAGATACTTCGAGCAGATCGAGGTGGAGAATACTTAAGCGGTGAGTTCTCAATTGTCTCAAAGAAAATGGTATAATCTCACAATGGACTCCTCCAGGTACACCACAGTTAAATGGAGTGTCTGAAAGGAGAAATCGAACACTGTTGGACATGGTTCGATCCATGATGAGTTTTACTGACCTTCTAATTTCTTTCTGGGGATATGCCCTAGAAACGGCTGCATACCTACTTAACAAGGTACCTACCAAATCCGCCCCAAAGACTCCATATGAGATGTGTAATGGGAGGAAACCAAATCTTAAGCATGTTAAGACTTGGGGTTGCCCAACTTATGTCAAAAAGTTTGAAAATGATAAGCTACAGACTAAATCCGATAAGTGTAGATTTGTGGGATACCCTAAAGAAACTTTAGGGTATTATTTCTATCATCCAACTGATCAAAAGGTGTTTGTTGCGAAACATGCTGCCTTCTTGGAAAAGGAGTTTATCCATGAAGGGGTCAGTGAGAGTAAGATAAATCTTGAAGAAGTTTAAGAACCACAAATTACCACGGATCAAAGTCAGGTACCTGACCAAGTAGAAGAACCAACTATACCACACCCTGTTCGTAAATCTGGAAGAGTACCGAAGATACTTGAGAGGTATGGATTCGTTATAGAGGATGACGATGAGGTACACATCATGAATGATGATGATCCATTGAATTACGAACAGGCTATGAGTAATAAAGACTCAGGAAAATGGCTTGAAGCTATGAAATCCGAAATAGACTCCATATACGAAAACAAAGTATGGACTTTGGTTTCACCACCTGAAGGCATTAAGCCTATTGGGTGTAAATGGGTCTTTAAAAGAAAGACTGGAGTGGACGGCAAGGTAGAGACCTATAAGGCCCAACTGGTTGCAAAAGGTTTCAAACAAAGATAAGGAGTTGACTATGATGAAACCTTCTCACCAGTAGCTATGCTCAAGTCCATTCGGATTTTGCTTGCGATTGCAGCTTATAACGACAATGAGATCTGGCAGATGGACGTGAAAGCGGCCTTCCTCAATGGAAAACTTGAGGAGGATGTGTTTATGACACAGCTAGAGGGATTTGTTTCAAAGGTTGGAACAAATCAAGTCTGTAAGCTGCAACGATCCATTTATGGATTGAAGCAAGCTTCTCGTAGATGGAACATTCGTTTTGATGAGACAATCAAAGAGTTTGATTTTATCAAAAACGACGATGAACCATGTGTGTACAAGAAGGTTAGTGGGAGCGCAGTTTTATTTCTTGTATTATATGTTGATGATATATTACTGATAGGGAATGACATTCCTATGCTACAATCGATTAAATCTGGTTATCTAAACACTTCTCCATGAAGAACTTGGGAGAAGCATCCTATATTTTGGGGATAAAGATCTATAGAGATAGATCTAAAAGGATGCTTGGTTTATCCCAAGGAACGTACATTGATACAATGCTAAAGAGATTTAGCATGGAAGATTCCAAAAGAGGTCTCATGCCGATGAGCCATGGAATACATCTCTCCAAGAAACAGGCCTCAAAGACACCTGAGGAGAGAGCCTGTATGAGTAAGATCCGTTATGCTTCTGCAATAGGATCTATCATGTACGGTATGATATGTACTAGACCGGATGTTGCTCATGCACTTAGTGTAACGAGCAGATACCAGTCGAATCCAGGAGAAGAGCACTGGAAGGCAGTGAAGAATATCCTAAAATACTTGAGAAGGACTAAGGATATTTTTCTTGTCTACGGTGGGTCTGAATTAAAACTCGAAGGCTTCACAGACTCAAGTTTTCAAATGGACCAAGATGACAGTAAATCTATTTCGGGGTATGTTTTTACCTTGAACGGAGGCGCAGTGAGTTGGAAGAGTTCCAAGCAGCAAACAGTTGCTGATTCAGTGACAGAGGCAGAGTATATAGCTGCAAGTGAAGCTGCAAAGGAAGCTAGTTGGATGAAGAAGTTCATAACTAAACTTGGTATGGTTTCTAGCATTGGAGAAGCAGTTCCCGTTTACTGTGACAACACAGGAGCAGTTGCACAGGCTAAGGAACCAAGGTCTCATCCAAAATCTAAACACGTGTTGTGGCGATTTCACTTGATCAATGAGATGATTTAAAGAGGAGACATCACCTTGGAGCATGTAGACTCTCAAGACAACATTGCAGATCCATTTACTAAACCTTTAACATAACAGCAGTTTGATCGTCACTTAGAGAAGATGGGTATGAGATACCATGGCGATTGGCTTTAGTGCAAGTGGGAGATTGATAGTAGTGTGCATACAAGCCAATCATGTATGATGATAAAGCACGTACTTTGTAAACAATCTTATTTATTTATTAATAAAATATTCATTTATTAAAGGCATTTAATTATCTACATGGTGCTGTTTTTATAATATGTAAATAACCCATAGTTTTAAGCAATGCTTTTAGAATTATGATGATGATCATGCTAATGAGATCTAAATTCTTAGAAAGCTCTAAAACTAAAATAGTTCCCAATCGTGGGATTACTAAAAAGGGGATTAGTAAATCCGGATAGATTGGTACATATGTTGCTTGCTCATTGGATGAGGATGATTGATCTCATGATCATTTGTGTGGAGACACTAAAACAAGTATGTAGGTGCTTATTGGAGAATAAGTTCACTGAACGTGACTCGCTATGGAATACCTAATGGAGTTTTACTCGCCTGTCAATAGGAATTCCTAATGTGATAGTAGTACAAGTGATCCTTGGACTTGAGATCATCATAGTATCTTGTATGTAATGAATTATACTTTGACTTATTTCTTAAAGTCCTTTAGGGTATATAAAAGAGTATGCTTGGGTATAATGAGTTACATATGGAGATAATGAATGATCAATAAAGAATCTACCACCTCTAGTAAAAGAGGAGATATGTCCTATGTGATTCGTTTAAATGACAACCCAGGAATCATTGGCCAATGTAAAATGAAATTAGAAAGGAGTTTCTAATTTGCATTATTTGGAGTTGTACATTTTCTAATCAAAATACATATAATTAAATAAAATAAGACTTGACAGTAAATTCATGTCTTATATTTAATTGGGACATTGTATGGTGGAAGGATTGAATTGTATGGTAACTATTTACTCACAGGTTCTTTTATGATTAATGTTGAAATCTATATTATCTGGAAAGTCGTTGATCGCTAGGGAGGCTTATCTCTATTGTAGAATAAATATTATTTATTTAAATAGATTATTAGTTTAATTTATTTATTTAAATAAGATTAGAATTGTTCTAATTGATTTATTCACAATCGGTTTAATATAGAGAACCTAAAGGGTCACACCATAAAAGGAAGAATAATTATTTAAGAAGGTAATGGCATAATCGTAATAATGCATTAAGTGTAATTAATTTAATCTATAGTGATAGAATAAATTAAATAGCTTAATGTTTATTATTTAATATTTTGGAAATATTAAATATAAATTAATAAGAGGAGTCTTATTAATATTATTACAATTATTATTATTTTAATTTCTAAAGGAGTTTAGTAATTAATTTAATATTAGTACTCTCATTTATTCCTAATAAGATTAGGAGACAAATTAATTAAATGAATTTAATTAATTATTCCCTATGTGGTGGGAAGCCTAAATTAATTAAAGGAGTTTAATTAATTAAAAGAAATCCCATGTCTAATAGGATTAGAAGGGTTGATCAATATCTATGTAGGAGGAGTCTTATAATAGATATTAGTAGAGGCAATTCCAATTGTTGGAGAGTACTCCTTTTCTATAGAGGATAGAAAACTAAGCCAACCACCCACCTTCTTGATAATTCATCTTCCTTGGTGGATCACCTCTAGAGGCCAAACACTTGGGTGGCTAACGTTGATCAAAGGAAGGAATCTAACCCAGAAATTTATGGGGATCACGAAGAACAAGGAGTTGAACTCGTACCTGTGGAAGCTTCGTTTTACAAGGGTATGATTCCATAACTTCTTATTTATCGTTTTAAATTAATAATTTGCATAAAGGATGATCCGGGTAATGGTTTTGTAGAATTTTTTTAAACTCTGATATACCATGCTTCCGCTAATTTTTACAATTTGATTGCATCACAATTTCGTACAAACCCAACAATATTACTAAACAATAAACGAATTGAATAAAATTTCACAATATAAAAATAATTTCATAGACGAGTCATGGATATCATTATGGATATGAATAATTGACAATAATTATTCATGAACATGCTTTTCGCTTACTGGGATCCATCGCATAAAATAAATGCAAAGAGTAAAGATATTTGCTCAATAAGAAATTGAGTTAAGAAACTTGCCTTGATCGTTGTTTACTGCTACTTAGTATAGCTTAAGCTTTTATCTTTAATACGAAGTCCTATCATCAATAGAATTATTCTTTTAATTAGAATAAAACAACTTAACACATAATACTACTTAATCATGTTGTCTCATATTCATATCAGTCATTAAAACACAGAAGAACGTATACCTAGTCAAACTATATCGGTTTGGTTTGAGTTCGATATTGCTTCGGCATCCCGATTGCATTATCGGATAATTAACGATTTTTTTTTCAATGAAACTTTGTTCAAGAACTTAAATATTATATTAGATAATTTAATTATCATTTATAATATTTTTCTAAACATTAAATCATTTATAATGATTTTTCAAACACCCATATCATTTTTAATGATTGAATTGCTAAATAATTTCATTATCATTAATATTTAAATAATATAAAATATTAATTAACTTCATGTCAACACCTTAAAAGTTTTTATTATAACCTAAAAATATTTTTAAAACCTTAATATTACCTTTAAATAATTTTTAAGATATTAAAATTATTTTTAAATAATTATCATTAATATTTAAGTATTAATGTTATTTATATCAAAATATTAAAAGTTATTTATTATAACTAAAAATATTTTTAAAATATTTATTTCACCTTTCAATGATTTATAAAATATTAAAATCATTTTTAAATAATTTATTTAATACAATTATTAAATAAATTTATTATCATTAATATTACAATATTAATTAAATTCTTATTAAAATATTAAAAATTATTTATTATAACTTAAAATACTTTTTAAACTTTAATATCATTTTTAAAATATTAAAACCATTTTTAACTAATTTATTTAATATAATTATTAAATAAATTTATTATCATTAATATTAAATTATTAATGGAACTTATCTCAAAATATTAAAAGTCATTTATTATAACTTAAAATATTTTTTAACACTTTAATATCATTTAAAATGATTTTTAATATATTAGAATCATTTTTAACTAATTTATTTAATATAATTATTAAATAAATTTAATATCATTATTATTTAATTAAATTAAAATATTAACGAAATTTATGTCAAAATATTAAAAGTTAATTTTTATAACTTAAAATAATTTTTTGAATTTTTAATAATTAATTTCTATTTATTTTAATTAATATAATTATTTTTTTCATTTAAACCGTCGCTAAAGGGCTTTAGTGACGAAATCTGTCGCGATAGGTGTTCTTCATCAATGAAGAACAGTATTGGTTAATGCCTTGGGGGCTAGTTTAACCATTAATAATTTTGATCTGATGATGTTCCTTGACATGAGAGTGCTTCAATGGTATTCTACTAGTGTAATACTACAAATCTATATCAATTTTTGGGTGTAACTATACTATATAAAGAAGTTATAAAGAATCAAAAATGATGTCAGACATGTTCTTAATTTTCTGAAATTTCCAAAAAGTAAAAACAGCGCGAGGGGTCAATTTGTGGCTTTAATAACATGGGTTCTGGGTAAGTTTTAGGTAATCCAGTGTCACACTTTTGTAGTATACATGTCAGGCTACAAACGTGATACATTGACTTAGCCTAACAACATCATATAAGCAAGATCTAGCTTGGTCAAACGTCCCTGTCAGAACTTGTTCTTTAATTTTCTAGAATTTCCAGAAAATTGAATTTTTAGTTTGGTTAACCCATATTTGACCATTAATAACTTGGATCCTGATTATTATTTAGGTGTTTTGATGTCATGGATTTGTAATACATATGTCAGGGTACAAAAGTGATGCACTCTAACATCCTAACAACATCAGAAATGGAAGATCTAAGCTCTACAAAATCTTGTCAGACCACTATTTGGATTTTCTTGGTTTTCCAGAAAATTTTTCGTGACTGGTCAACGAGTTTGACCGTGAATAACTTGAAATCTAGACATGCTATGGTCATGATTTCACTTCAAGTTTACTCTACTCATGTCATACTACAACAAGGATACACTTAACAGATCTAAAAATAACATATCAAGATCTACAGGCCCTAACATTTGACGGTCAGGCCACATTTTTAGGTTATCCAGATTTCTTAAATCTCCATTTTCATGCATTTAAATGTTATAGATCCATGATCTAAGAACCCAGATCACTAAATAACATATTATAGCACATATATAAACACTTAAACACAAAATTTTTCTAAGCATACAAGATCTAGCTTAGGGTTAGGGTTTTATACCTTTATTGAATAAATTTTGCTTTCTACTTTTTGATTCTGATCTTGACTTGCTATGGGGTGTTTTGGGCTTAGCTTGTGTCTGAGTTTGAGAGAAAAATCCGTGGGTTTAGAGAGAGAGAGACTTGGCTGTGTTTGTGAACAAAATAAAAGCTTTCTTTACTTTTCTCATTCTTTAATTCTTATCCATTTGATTCAATGAACCAAGGATTGTTAGGTGTCAATTTTTAGCTGATTAGAGGAGATATGTGCATGTGGGAGTATCCTAGCATTAATGAATCATATCTTTTGTAAAGATTTGCAAGTAACCAAATTAAGTAACTCTAAAAAGGGTATTTAGTAAACTAATAAATAATTTTAAGGGTATTCTTATCATCCCAATATTTCTAGGGTTTAACTATTAGGTTTTAACCCTAGGGTTTGCCAAACAATTATAGGATTTGTAAACTTAAGTTTAAGGTTTAATAAAATTTAATTAAAATGTCCTAATTTAAAATTAGGGTTTTCAAAAAATAGTTAGGATTTTTTATTTGAAAATTAGGGTTTCTTGATATTATTAGGGTTCCCAAATTATGAATTAGGTTTTCTAATCATTATCATTAATCACATAATATACACACTTTCATTTAAATACAAATAGAATCAATTACTATGTTTAATATTTAAATTTTAAAAAATAAATAAATTCTTAACAAATATTCATATAATTATGTCAATTATCATAATTATAATTAAAATCCATAATCATAAATCGAATTAATATACTTACATATATTTGAATACAAATATAATTAATAATCATATTTAATATTCAAATTCCTTAAGAAAATAATTTCTTATTATTCATAACATAAATATAGTTCCTTTTAAATACAATTATACAATAATTGTATAAATCATGAAATTTCATAACATAGATCAAAAATTAGGGTTTAATCTATAGTCACACTTTACCTTATATACCATTCTTAATTAAGTAAAATAATTAACTTAACTAATCTTGATAAATTCATATAATAAAATAATAATTATTATAATTCTAATAATCATTTCATATATTATTTAAATAATACATTAATCATATTTTTATGGAAAAATACATAATAAAATATTTTTACTACAAAATTAATTTATTATAAGAATATAATTTATAATAATCAACAATTCCTTTCTTAAAAAAATTAATTAAAATTATACATGCAATAAATAAATATATATTTATCACATATTCACATATGCTTTACCTTGTACATATTCCCACCTATTATTTTTGATAACCATAATATATATATAATAAAATTTATACGCAAAATTTCTTATTTAATTATATAAAAATCTTGGGTTATTACATTCATCCTCCCTTTATAAGGATTCCGTCCACGGAATCACCGTTTCAAAACTTATACAAACAAGGATAAATAATATACACATTCATTGCAAGTAGGTCTCGATCAGATCCGATCGAACTGATCTTTAACTTATTCAGCATAAAGCTTATCTATCCAATTAAATGAAAATTTGATTTCTAATAGAATTCAAATTCCTCCTTCAAAATTTCTTAATAAAACGATTTATTATTTATAAGAAAACAATATATAACAAAATAAAATTTATTCGAATAATACCTGAAATTCCATCCCCGACTGCTACCGTATCTTGAACCGTCATATTGAAGGTCCTCACAGTTGGCTTGCTTGTCGGAGTTGAATAAGTGATTGCCAGCTTTCCACTACTTTTCCCAGCATTCGCATTTCCCCCATTGGCGTTTCTTTCGGACAATCCTTTGCCATATGATTAGTTGATCCGCAGATGAAAAAACCACTATTCTTTCTTGGATTGGGACAATTAGGAGAGATGTGTCCCTCCTGCCCGCACTTGTAGCACACAAATTTTCCTTTAAGACACTCACCGGAGTGATTCTCCCGCAATTTCCACACGGTTCAACCTTTTTCCTTATTTTTCCTTGACTATTACCAGTACTTCCAGAATTTGTCCACTTTATTTTTCCACTTGCACTTACTTTGTTTCCTTCCATCTTTACTTTTCCTTCGACCTTACAATTATTATTCTTTTCCTTGTTATAGAGGCTCATGGCCTCACTTCCTCCTTCGGCAATGATAGCCTTTTCTAATAACGATCCAAATGAGTTAATCTGCAGCACTGCAACCTTATTGTAAATCCAGGGCTTTAGGCCATATTCAAACCTTCGTGCCTTCCTTGCTTTCGTATTCACTTATTGTGGAGCGAACCTAGCTAATTCGTTAAACTTTGCAGCGTATTATGAAACGGTCATATTTTCTTGTTTCAATTCAAGAAATTTAACCTCCATCCTTTCTTGCATACTAAACGAGAAGTAATTCTCGAAGAATAGTTCCTTAAACTTTATCCATGTCACCAATTCTGCTCCGGCTCGAGTTTGATTAGCCTCCCACCAGAAGTTTGCTTCCCCTTTTAACATGTAGGTAGCAAAAGCTGCCTTTTATTCCTCCGCTACCCTAGCAATAACAAACGCTTTTTTCTATTTCCTTTACCCAAGTTTGGACTTCTATAGGGTCATTCGTTCCTTTGAATTCAGGCAGTCCTACGGCCTTGAAGTCTTTGAAGTTCGCTAATTGATGATTTGACCAATTTCTGGCTGCTGGTGCTCTATTTTGCATGGCTTGTGCCAACATATTCGCAAGGTTCTGCATCGAGTAATCTTGACCTTTTGCGTTATTAATAGATTCTTCTGCCCTTTGGTTTCGGTTTCGCCTTCTTGGTGGCATTATCTGTTTAAACAAAACCTTAAAATTATTATCTTATCATATATATACCATTATTAATGATATCATAAAGATAGAATATAAAATTATAAATTTAGACCAATTCAGCTTGCTGGATTCCCAAATTCAGCTTGCTGAATTAACAAATTATCATTTAATCAACATATTCTCTTGACATATAATAATATCATAACATTGATATTCATATTTAAAAGAACATAGTACTTTTCATTACACAATCCAGACTGCCCTAGTTACTTACTATCCCTTAGTGACAACAAAAGTCGGCATTCAACATGATACTTATGCAAAAGTAATACATTTCACACTTATACATACCATATCACATTCCATACATAATCATATTCTACTTATTCTATTCATTTCCTACGCCTTCCCTAGATCTTGAACAAGCCTTTGCCTGATGACCTATCAACCCACTTACAAAACATACGCATTAATTCAGATCAGGGCAATGAGATGAGATATGTCCTTCACGTCCACAATTATAGCATACATTCTATCCTTTCATACATACGCCTTCATGCTTCCGATGAGTATTAAATAAACAATTGTTACTTAATGATTATTTCAATAGATTAATATAATTGGAAATAATAGAGTTGTAATGATATTATGTGACAACATATATGTATGGATACATTAGAGGTGTACCTTATAGATTATTAAGTTGAACTAAGTGTATATTTAAATACATGAGAGGAAATAATAAATGATTAGCTATTTTAATATTTATGTGGAATGAAAATAATAAGTATTTCAATGATTATAAATAATTAAAATAATATGGTTCATGGTAATGTGGAAAGATAATATCCAATTGGATTATGTTCGGTATTATAAATATATTAAGAGATATACATGTACCCCCAAACTTACTACATTGTAACATTGTTTCCTTATTTGAAACCACATTGTGATTCTAATTAGATATATAACCTAAGTATGCTATGTGTATATGTAAATAAGTCTATAGTATATGGTATTAGTTCACTTCCTATTTGCAAGTTGCTGAGCTCTTATAAGCCTTGTCCCACATTCATTGTCATTTCTTCTTCACGTGTACAACTCAAGCCTAAGCCTATTACTTGCACAATTGAAAACACAGCTTCATAGCATATCATCACAAGGGGAGTGGGCTTAATAATGGGATTCACCAACTACTAAACCACCCTCCCTTAACCACTGAGTTCTTGCTATTTTCGTTGGTTGAAATTGGTGGACAAAGATATTATCTATACAAATCATTCTCTATAAATGAAGCTCCCTCCTTCTATTTTTCACTTGCTGAGTTTTTGATTGAGAATTGAGAGGGAATATATCATTGTGGTGAGAGTCTGAGGATTGAGGAAAAATAATTTAGCAGCAAGCTCTTATCAAGCTCACTAACGGAGGTGTATCTCCCCATGTTCTTCTTTTCGAAAATTACTAACTTCTTGAATTAAGCATGAATTATATGATAATCTGATTAGGAACGTTTGTTAGTTGTTATATAAGTTAGTGATCATGTTAGTATACAATGTGGCTTCTTTAGAATGAAATTCGTAGAGAAATTCTGCATTTGGCTTTGCCTTCTGCCGAAGCAGAAGCCTTTCTGGTGCTGGCCGAGACACGGCGCAGCTGTGCCCATTTAGTGCTTGGGTGCAGCGAAGCTGCGCTAGTACCTGATTTCAGTTTCTATTTCTGATTAATTCTGCTAAGTGCTAACTTGTGGTATTACCTTAAGGATGCATGAAGGACTGGTTTAACATATGTTATATATTCTTTATATAACATGTATGTCCATAGCTATGATAGTATACACAATTGATGGAAAATTTATAGTTTATAAATGAAAGTTAGAGTTTTTAAAACAAACTTGACATATGCATATGAGGATTCACATTCTAACTTTTAAGCATGTTTGTATGGTTTAGAAATGCACGAAGAATATGTTAACATGTGCACATATATTTCATAATGTAGTATGAACGTGTTTGACCTTGTTAGGGAACATTTACTAAAGAAAGTTATAGTTTTTGATATAAAGTTTGACATATACGTATAAGGTATATAATCTGACTTTTTGAACATGATCGTATAGTCTAGATATGCATGAAATGCAAGTCTAAATATGTTAGGTTTACACTAGCATACATGGGTTAAGTCGAAACAATTTCAAAGGCAAAGTTCGGACTTTTTGCAAACTAAGTTGCATGATCATACTGTAATAGCATTATGATATTTTTAACATGCTTGATAGTGCTTTTAACATCGCCAAGATATCATGCATGTGCAAACACTTGTTAGATACAATGCAAAGTTGATCAAGTATGAGTTTGATTAAGTTTTCAAACAAATAACGATGCTAGTTATACGTATAGGATGTAAGAACATGTGAGCATGCTTATTGATAGATTATATGACCACCTCGCATATATGAATGTCAAATATGATAGCCTTGATGATTCAATGGCGTTATTTAGCCATAAGCCGATGGAACTCTAACTAAGATATAACATGTAAGATTGGACTTAGAAAGGTTATGTAAGCATCTAAGACCCTTTAACATATGAATATACTATGTGTTGATGTATGGTTACGTGTTAGTCAGAAGTAGTGAGGCAAAAGCTCAAACCCTGGTCTGGCCAGGGGACAGCACAGCTGCACCGTCCCTAGGCTTAACAGGGGCGTAGCTGCACCAGCCTAGAATGTAATCTTGACAGTTTTGCGTATTCTGATTTTTGCCAGTTCATTTATTATGATGCTTTAATCTGTTAAGAAGGTTATGATTGATACTGACATATGTTTATATGAGATGATGAAGTAACATGATGACATTTAACTTATAAAAAGGGATTCTAAAGTTAGTGAAGATGATGTGATTTGGTGTTATGATTTACTATAATGCCATACATAATATAACTATGTTACTTGATTTTCGGACGTTTTATAATCTGATTTCGTACCACATGTGTGTAAGTACGTAATGACATACTATGAAGATGTTTAACTTGAGAGAGGGAATTCCATAGATAATCTGTGAAGCGTTATGATTTAATACAATGCTATATATGGTATAACTGTTCAGTAAGGTTAAAACCTAACTTATGTGTTGATTGTATATACAAGATAAGGTAATGATGTTAAACTATATGACTAATGATATCCTATACATGTAAATATATATTACGATAGGAATTTAAAGTGTTGATAAGCTATAAGTGGTAATCTACGCTTAAGGCAAGTATCCTAGACCCTTGCATTACTTTATTCAATGAATCTTGTAAGCAAGTCTCCTAACTTACACAACTTTGGATTTTGTGCGAGTATCTAAACCCTATCTCTTTAATGCAAGTTCTTACCATACTTTTATCGAGCAAGTTTTCTAACATCATTCCATTTATATATTGAATGCAAGTATCTGGACTACTCTTTTTATTGAGCAAATATTCGATTCATACTCTTTATTGAACACGTATTTGAGCTTGTACTATTATTGATCGTATGAGTAAATAAGTGCTAGAATAATTCTTATCTTATAAATTTATATTCCATAGCTTGATTTAAATCACGATTATATTCTTCGAATTATGTTGCGAGTATTGAACTCATAAATAGTTCTGATATACATTGTTGAAATTGTCTACACCATTTGAGTCGGCTAGACCAATATCATGAATTAGAAAACGACCCACACCAATTGCCTTGGTACGGACTCTTCTAAATTGACTGAGATGAACAACCCTCATAAAAAGGGGAACTATATAGTCGGGGGTGCCGACAATAGTAGGATAGGTTATGCATAACACTAGGTACGGTAGGCTGATCCCCTAATAGTACTTGTTTGGGTTACCAGAAATATTTTTGGTAATTCTAGTAGAAGTTCGTGGTTCTTAGCAACCACTCAGTATCCAGTATTTATTAACTTGAAACTTTGAATTCCTTGGATTCTTCTATTAATTTTTGGTCCACAGTGACACTCAGTGATATCTATTCATTCACCTGAAATTGTTGAAACCTTTGAATCCTTTAATAACTTCTCGACCCGTAGTGGTTCTTATTTAACTTCATAGAATAGATTTGGAAGTCATTGATATTTATTTTGTTTCCAACATTCTTATTTGATTTCCTGAGCTATTAATTACTATTTTACCTTTGAGATTAAGAACCATATATACACCTGTTCACATTTATTGGCATATTACTTGCTGGACAAATTTGATGCTCACTCTTGCTTCCCATAAATATTTTAATTATGGCAGAGTAAGGTGGAAACCCAGGATAGGACAAGAGCGAAGGCAAGGCTATGAAGTAGCTATGCTGTTTTTTATTAGGATGTTTCCTTTATGATGTATTAAGACTTAATTAAGGTTATGTATTAAGATATGTTTGGATTAAGTTATGAAGTGTATTAGTGATAGTTTCGAGACTTGGGACGAGAATATTTATGTTATATCAATGTAAAATATTATGTTATTCCATTGGTTGAGATTTTAGTTGTTATTAGAATTAGCACGTGACGAACCGAATTCGAGAGCCTTGACGTTCTAAATTTGGGGGCGTCACAGTTTTGCATCACTCCTAAGCTTTTCTTTCTTAGATTTAGAAAATTCGCTTGGCAAATACTTACTTACCAGAAAATTCACAATATCGGCATACCATGGAGTTGTGTTGCCAATGGACAGTAGATGCTCGCCCGGGAATATGTCATGTAAAGGTAGTGCTTCCTCCTCCTTGAGAATTCTGCTCAAGTGGTCCGCCACCAAGTTGTTTGCACCCTTCTTATCTTTGATTTCCAAGTTGAATTCTTGCAGCAGCAAGATCCACCGTATGATTCGAGGTTTGGACTCCTTCTTGGTCAGCAAGTACCTAAGAGCAGCATGGTCAGAATAGACTATTACTTTAGTACCAAGTAAATATGATCTGAATTTTTCTAAAGCAAATACAACAGATAAAAGTTCTTTTTCAGTTGTTGAATAGTTTATCTGAGCCGCGTTCAACGTTCTTGAAGCATAGTAGATGACATGAACAGCTTTGCCAATCCTTTGGCCCAAGACGGCGCCGACAGCATAGTTGCTTGCATCACACATTATCTCGAACGGGAGCTTCCAATTGGGTGCTTGAATGATAGGGGCTGACGTTAATAACTTCTTCAAGGTATCAAAAGCCAACTTGCATTCTTCACTAAACTGGAACTCCTCATCTTTTTGAGGCAACTTGCATAAGGGCAAAGCTATCTTGGCGAAGTCTTTTATAAACCTGTAATAAAATACTGTAATAAAATCCTGTATGTCTAAGAAAAGAACGTATCTCCCGTACACTGACGGCGTAAGGCAATGCAGAAATAATATCAATCTTAGCTTTATCAACTTCTAACCCATTAACTGAAACTACATGACCAAGCACAATTCCTTGTTTTACCATAAAGTGACATTTTTCCCAATTTAGCACAAGGTTTGTTTCTAAACATCTATCTAGTACACGTGTCGATTATCTAAGAAGGCATCTAATGAATCACCATGAATTGTGAAATCATCCATAAAAACTTCAATGCATTCTTCTAAAAGATCTGAAAAGATACTTACCATGTATCTTTGAAAAGTGCCTAGGGCATTGCATAATCCAAAGGACATTCGCTGATAAGCAAATATACCGAATGGACATGTGAATGTGGTCTTTTCCTGGTCTTCTGGGGCGATCACAATCTAGTTATTACCTGAAAAACCATCTAGAAAGCAATAATAATAATGCCCGCTAAATGTTCTTACATCTGATCAATAAAAGGAAGGGAGAAGTGATCTTTTCTAGTTACGGTGTTCAACCTCCTATAGTCGATACACACACTCCATCCTGTTTGCATTCGTGTGGGCACTAACTCATTATTGTCATTCTTGACAACCGTGATACCAAATTTCTTAGGAACTACCAACTCCGGACTTACCCATTGATTATCAAAGATGGGGTAGATGATTCCTGCATCAAGCAATTTAATTACCACTTTCTTTACTACCTCCATCATCGGTGGGTTCAGTCGTCGCTGTGCATCTCTCGTTGGTTTAGCTCCTTCCTCTAACAAGATCCGATGCATGCACATCGCATGACTAATACCCTTGGTGTCTGCTATAGTCCAACCAAACACTGTGATGTGATCCCTAAGGACTCTCAACAATATTTCTTCCTGCACTTTGGTTAGATTACTAGCAATTATCACATGTAAAGTCTCATTAGCCCCTAAATATGCATATTTCAAGTGTGCCGGTAATTGTTTCAATTCAAGAGTTGGAGCTTGCTCCACAGATGGTAATAATTTTTGATGAGTTACAGGTAATTGAATTAATTGGACTACATACTTATCTGTGTGTTTAGGCAATGAATGTAGTGCATCCACAATTTCCTTCAATTCCTGACTATGCTCAAGTTCATATGTCCCATCCAGGTCCAAACTGCTGGAAATAGCCACCTCCAAGTTATCCCTTTGAATTTGTTCAAAAGTCTTTTGCATGAGAGAGCCACACACATCAATTACAAAACTTAACAAATATCACTAGGGTACCTCATGGCGTCATATATGCTGAATTGGATCTTCTCTCCATCAAACTCCATTGTCAACGTCCCATTGAACACATCGATCATAGTCCTTGCTATCATTAGGAAGGGTCTTCATAGCAAGATGTGAGAAGGGTTCGGGGATGTATCATCTTCATATCGACAATGTAAAAATCTGCAGGAAAGATTAGCTCGTTCACCTGCACCAAAACATCTTCAACTACCCCTCGGGGGTAGGTGTTAGTACAATCAGCCAATTGAATAACAACACTAGTGTTTTTCAAAGGTCCAAGATTTAGAGACTTATAAACAAATAATGGCATAACATTAATTGAAGCACCTAAATCTAGCATGGCCTTTTTAAATATAGTGTTTCCTATTTTACATGGGATCGTAAACATGCCTGGATCTATACATTTAGGTGGCATTTTTCTTTGTAAAACTACTGATACATTCTCCCCAACTGTGACTTTCTCATCATTTTCCAATTTACGTTTATTAATGCACAACTCTTTCAAAAAATTAGCATACCGTGGCACTTGTTTAATCGCATCAAGTAGTGGAATATTTACTTTTACTTTCCTAATGGTTTCTATAATTTCCTTATCTTGTTCATCATTCATTGATTTTCTAGAATTTATATGAGGAAAGGGAAGTGGAATATCATTAATTTGACAAGGAAGGTTAGGGTTTACCTTAGGTGTCTCCTGTTCCTCCTTTGTTTGCTCTTTCTCATACTCAACTGTTGCTGTTGGTGTATCCATCTGTTTTTCGCTCCGCAGTGTTATGGCACTGGCATTCTCCTTTGGGTTCACAACAGTCTGCGATGGAAGCTTCCCTAAACCTTGAGAGTCCAACCGACCTACAATAGTGGCTAATTGGCTCATTTGGCTCTCCAAGCTGTGGATGGAAGACTTCGTCTCTTATTAGAATTGTTTGTGTCTATTGCATGAACGCCTTGAACATGTCCTCCAAGGATGTTCCAGGATTGGCTGGTGCTGCTGGTCTGGGTTGGTACTATGGCTGATTTGGCTGAAACTGTGGTTTAACTGGGTAAAACCCTTGCGCCTGTGGCCTAGCACCCCCATAACTGAAGTTAGGATGATCCCTCCATCCTGGATTTTATGTGTTGGAGAAAGGATCATATTTCCTCTGCGGCTGAGCTTGGTAGTTTCCCACTACATTAGCTTGCTGTGTGCTATCTTCCTCTTGTAATGTTGGGCATGCATCTGTAGGGTGCCCCGCCAATAACAAATCTGGCAAGCTTGTGCAAACCGGTACGTTACATGTAGCTAATTATTTCACCAAAGCAGTTAAGTCAGAAATCTGTTGCTCTACATTCGTTGTGCTTACCTCACTTACCCTTTGTGCTGGATGATAATTCCTAGTTCCATATTGTTGTGCGTTAGCCGCCATGTTTGTAATCAGATTCTTTGCAGCCTCTGGTGTTTTATCCACTAATGCTCCTCCGCTAGCAACGTCGATCATATCTTATCCATCGGTATGAGTCCTTTGTAAAAGTAGATGATGAGGTGTTGATCGTCGATCTGGTGGGGTGGATAGCTGGAGCA
Source organism: Panax stipuleanatus (assembly GCA_020205555.1). Classification (NCBI taxonomy): domain Eukaryota; kingdom Viridiplantae; phylum Streptophyta; class Magnoliopsida; order Apiales; family Araliaceae; genus Panax; species Panax stipuleanatus. The sequence goes on from CM035118.1 coordinate 82,776,275, forward strand.
AAGCTTCTTGAATCTCTCCCAGTATTCATGCAGTGTCTCACCACTGAATTGTCGGACTCTACAAATTTCCTTCCTGATGTTGGCTACTCTTGAAGCAGGAAAGTACTTCTCCAAAAATAGCCTCTTCATGTCGTTCTATGATTGAATTGATCCCTCGGATAGATAAAATAACCAATCTTTTCTAAGTCTCCCAGTGAGAATGGTAAAGCTCTCAGCTTAATCTGATCCTCCGTGACATTGTGTGGCTTCATAGTGGAGCACACAACATGGAATTCCTGCAAATATTTATACGGATCGTCACCTGTAAGACCACGAAAAGTAGGCAAAAGGTGAATTAGTCCAGATTTTAGCTCAAACGAAACATTTAAGCAGGATATTCAATACAAAGAGGTTGTTGAGTAAGATTAGGAGTTGACAACTCCTTCAAAGTCCTGTTATTTGGCACCTCCATCTCCTCTTCTGATTTGCTTGAAGAAGATTGGTCTGAAAGTAGTGTGAGTGCGATGTTGAGGCCCGGTGATGGAGCTTCTTCGGAATCTGTAAGTAAACCTTGGTTTTTTCGAGCTTCCGTCCTAAGCCTTCTTGCGGTTCTCTCTATTTCTGAATCAAATTTCAAATCAAGAGAGTGAGGATCGAGGCATAAAAAATTAAAAAAAATGAAAACAATTGAATAAATAAAAACAAATAACACTCCCCGGCAACGGCGCTAAAATTTGGTAGTTGTCGTCTAGCACTACAAAATTTGCCTTACTCAGGTTTCTACTAACTAAAGAATCAGTATAACAATAAGCAAAGAATCGATCCCACAAAGAGTGAATTGTATTTTAATTATCCAATGATTTCCAAGGAATTGGGGGGTTTTAGTTTGAAAAACTATAATTAACAAAAGTAAGTTTAAAGAAAATATTCAATAAGTAAAAAGATCAATTCTTCAGTTCAGTATCCCTTTTTACAATTATGATTTAACCAAGTGTTTACACTATTTATCTTCCACTGAGATTAATAACCCTAGATAATCGCGATCGTAAATTACCCAAATTCTCCTTAAGTGTAGATCTAATGCGACGATCGCCAACAAGAGATTCTAACTAACAGACAACCTAGAACTATCAGCCTAGATTTAATATGATAGAAGCATTAAGCATGAGAATTAGATTATTCCAAGCAATAATTATACAATCAGGAATTATATAACTTGTCTTCTGAAAACCTTAACAATATTTCAAAGCTTGACCACAATAAAATACTATTAATTTCTACTTAGAGTTAGACACACTTCGTTTGCTTAAAATCTGTCTTAATCTAGTAGATGATATCAATTACTAATTTAATCTTGCAGAAAAAAAATTAGTCAATTAGATAACATATATGAAAGTTCATGTAGATAATCAGAATAAATCTCAAGATGGAAAAATAATAGAATAATTTGATAAAATCATTAATTTTTAAATGAGTTCAACATCCCTTCAAAATTGAAATAAAGAACTTAGCATGACATGCTTGAATCTCCAAAACAAAGGTGTGTAGCCTCCAAGCAATCTAAGAGCATATAGAGATTAAAAGATCAAAGGATATCTTAAACCTAGGAAAACAACTCCTATTTATAGCCTAAACAAACCCTAATCAAATAAGGTAAGTTACGATTCTTTTTCATATCAACTTATGATTAAATACCCTAATCCTATATAGAAAACCATAATTATTAATTATAAACCCTAATTTTAAATTAACAAACCTTAATGGTTCAATTTTATTTTTAAATTTCTAGAGAGACTATGAAATGACTAATTTACCCTTGGATTTAAGTAGAAAATTGCCAAATACCCTTAGTGTTTGTTAAATGACAAAAATACCCTAAATCTTCTCTTTTTGAAAGAGATAAAACAAAATCTCTAACTCAATCAAGCAAAAGATTTCTCACATGCTGAGAACAGCTTCCACTAGACCCTATCTTGACAACATAACACATACAAAATTAATGAATTAGGCTAGTTGTCAAACAAGAGAGAGAACTTAAGTTTTTTTTACCCCACTTGAGGTTTTGACATAAGGCTAGATGGTGAGGACTAGGGCCACGAAATCTCCACTTGTTATACACCACAAACTAAACCCAAAACACTTCTTAGCAAGGCTGGATCAGAATCAGAAAGGAGAAAAGAAATTTTTGCTCAAAAGGTTAAAAACCTAACCCTAGCTTTAGATCTTAGATTCTGAAATTTTATGTTGTTATTATTGTTTAAGTATGTTTAGAAGTATGTTATTAGTGATCTGGGTTGCTAAACATGAATCTATTGTCGACGTTGGAAAATTTAAAAATCCCGCGGGTTGGTTCATAACCCGGTTTTCCTCAAATCGATCTTCCGAAGTTCTCTCTACCCTTATTCTTTTATTTTGGAAAAAGATTTTGAAGCGTTTTTTAGGAAAGAGACCAACATGTGTTTATGTCGACAATTTGATTTGATTTAACAGAGTCGCCAGTTGGTAGATTTGAAAATGGTTGTACTAACTCAACCGAGTTTGATATAAAAAGAGGCCCAATTGCTGGACCTGTTTAAACTTGATCTTTGAAATCAGAGTTTTGAGTTCGGGGGCTTGGTTAAGTGTGGAGGAAGGTGTTAGGCACCCCACAACTCCCGTGTAAATCCGGTACCGCATCTTTTCAATATTCTCCATAAAACTATGAATGCGTGAGTGGAATGCTTTTGAAAAATTGGGCTTATTGATTTGATTGATTGAAAGTAGTGCTTTTCTTCGTGAACCTATATACGAAGGGTTGATTTTGATTTGAAAATCAGTCTTTGATTTGATTTGCAAAAGCATTTAATTTGATTTTTCTTGACAAATCTTTTCTTTTGATTTGAATTGAAAATGATGTTTTAAAAGCTGGTTTATCAAAACCCTTACGCTGCCATAGCAATTGAAGCCTTTTGATACTTCCAATTTATCTTATAACCTTAAGACTTGCATGTGAATGGTGATTTGTCGGGCTGCGAAGCATCCTCGACCACAGAAATATAATAAGTGTCGGTCTCCTCATGGGTATGAAAACCATCGGAGGGATGCTGACACGACAATCCATATTTTCACTAGATTGAGACCTTAAATCCGGATAACCATTTTAAAGTTTGTTTACATGTACATTTTTACAAAAAAAACTGGAAGGGTACATTTGTAAATCAAAGTTTGTCCATCGTGGGAATCAGATTCCAATCGATTTGATCGTGAATCCCACGATTCCTAGGCTCACATATGAGTAGCCAAAACCTGCACAGTTCAAATTTGTACAGAAACAGATATATATATCCTCACGTCACAATGGAACCAAAGATTCATCGGTAAATCCTGGCTACGCGTGACCAAAGTGTCTTGTTCCCACTAGATAGCGATCTAAGGGACATGAGGTTGCTTTTGAAGCTGAAACTAGAAAGAAAGCTAGATTTAAAGAAATCTTAGCCATTCTAGTTTCCCGGTTCAGTCTGAAGGTTTTGAACCGTTTGAAAACTAGAATTGGCGAGATTTAAATAAATCTAGTCCGCCCACATATATGTCAGTGAAGATTCATATACAAATGAATGTTAAATGCAGTAGTTGAATAAATTGAGTAAAACAATATATATAATTCTCTATATATATATAAAAGCTGTAAAAGAGTGATGGGTTTTCACTCGCAAGCTCTGACTAGAATTAAAATATATATATATATATATAGATATATATATATATATATATATATATATATATATATATATATATATATATATATATATATATATATACATAAACTATAAATAGCCACGAAATAATCCAGGCTGTGACAGAAATTAAATATATATATATATATATAAACAGTAATAAGGGTGATGGGTTTTCACGCCGATGCCCGTACTAGAATTGAAATTGAC